>JAHBOF010000027.1:600000-840621 GCA_020736565.1 Coprinopsis sp. MPI-PUGE-AT-0042 | reverse complement strand
CCGTATTCCTTAATACCCTTGGGCGGGGTCACTGGTAAGCAAAGATTTTTTCCGAGCTTGACATCCGTGATTGCTACACATCAACCATGGAAGACTGAGGCGAATATCTCACCAAACCGTCGCAGGCCATCTTTCGGGGCAATCTACCTGTTCTAACACACCTAAACTCTGGCGTGGACCATCTCAAGCCCGATACATTGCACTGGGTCGTGGCCCAATACCATCTCGAAGTGACCGACAAGCTACTGCGTCATCACCGGTCCTCCTCAGCCGTGGCACCTGCTCAGATCTACACTCTTACCTACAAAAACTCCAGTATCTTGCTATGAGAGTGCGGCCCATTATCGACCCTCCCCCCCATGGATCTGGCGGCAGAGGTCGATAACGAAGCGATCTTCAAGTTGCTTCTCGAGAATCTTGAGCTTGATCCTGTTTATTCTCGACTGTCGCCACCCTCTGTTTGCCACCGTTCTTTGACCCAGCTTTGTGATATCCTCGTCCGTTCGACGCTTCTACCATTCGCGAGCTTCCTTTTTACACCTTTTGTTTTATAGTGTTTCTTCCAAAGCGACTCCTATTCGAATTCCTGAACGATCTTATCAAATGTCTTCAATCCTTCTACCACTCGTAACTTATTTGTACAATGTGCAAAGAGATTTTCGTTTATGAACTTGCTGCTCTGTTTGTATTGAGGTATTTAAATTCGTATCGTTCGTCGCGAAACTTGCTGTACTCAAGTAACGTTTGACTCTGAATATCCCTTTGTAAGATTCGACGATGGGTAGCTTATGATGTCGATCGAGCCAATCCTTTATGCCAATCTGAATATGGGATGATATCTGTTGGACATTGGGTCTATTGATATCCACTTCCGTTTTAAACGAAAGTACGATATACGCGATCTCGAGACTCTGCCCAGCCAACTCACGGGAGGACCAGTAATTAGCCCCTATTCAGGCTCTTGATCCGCCACAAGCGGAGTTCTTGCTGTGTCGGCGAGTTGCTTACCCCTTGCGCCACGACCGTCACCTCCAAGCCGTGATTCATAATACACCTCGAGCAAAATCATCTGGTGGGAATGACTTCCCTCGTTCATTTGTACTGACTTGACCAAATCCTTCGCAGAAGTGTCGCGAATACATGCATCTGGCCTCTGAGCTTCTATAACCTCTACACAGCACCCATGGCAAATCACAATGATGAACCCCGCACCAAGCTTTCGCAAGCGAGCTTTGAGGGCAACTTGACTGCAGTGAATCGTCTCCTTGATTCTGGAGCAGACTACCTCGAGGCAGATGCCTCTGGGAGAACCGCCTTGCATTGGGCCGTGGCCCAACACCATCTCGAAGTCGTTGGGAAGCTGTTGGCCCATCACCGGCGCCCTATTTCACATCCTTCTACATACCAAGGTCAAAAATTTCGCTTCGAAAATCCTGCTAGGGAACCCACAACCTTCCTTGCCAGCACCCACTCAAATTCAAACTCTTACCTACTACCAACTTCGGCGTCTCGCTTCGAGAGTGAGGCCCACTGTCACACCCATTGAACTGGCGGCGCAGGTGGATGACGAAGCGATCTTCAAGCTGCTTCTGGAGAACCTCGAGCCGTTTGCGGACGCTGCCGTGCTGTTCAATGGCGTCTGGCCACCTGTTCCTCGGGCATCAGGCCTACGTGTGGATGTATCACTGTCCGAATCTGTTCAGAACGACAAACATCCGTCCAAGGATTCTGCTAGTGACGCTGACTGGTGGAGAAAGATTACTGACTTTATCCTCCGAATCGCCATCAAAGACGGCAAACTTGCTGTGGCAGACATGGTGCTACGACTGGGAGCAGATGCCGAGTCAGGCTATCACCCGGCTTCATTCAAGCCATTGCATGTCGCCGCATCGTGTCAGCAAGATCCCGCCTTCATCCGCCTTTTGTTGAAGTATGGTGCAAATCCCAACTCCGAGAGTCTCTATGCGAAGAAACACCGCTCGCCTTCGCCATCAGTGCTTACAATGAAGCAGGGGTCTCTGCGCTTTTGAAGGCCGGAGCATCACCCAATTCATACGGAAATCCTCGTTACAACTCCCATCTCCGCAAGACGTGCTCCCTTCTTGAGGATCCTTTCACCCGTTCGGATCCATTATTTCCTCTACGCATGCTGCGTGCCTTGCTAAAGGCAGGAGCCGATGTCAATGCTCATCCGAGTTTGATACGCGAGGTCGCTTCCCGGGAGAACGGGGCTCCACTCTTCAAGGAGCTTGTGACGTGGGGTGCCCACCTCACTGCAACCAACTCTGGGCAACAAGTTGTCACTCGCCTTGCAAAACGAGCCTCATGGGGCACCGCGGATGACTATCGCGCCATCCTCGACATCTTTGTTGCCGCGTATGACTCACTCTCCGACCTTCGATTTGCACTTTTATCGCAGGGTCCGAGTGTTATTCGTTATTCTGTCTTGCTTGACTTTGGGCTGGACGCGGACTATCGGCCGGAAGCGTGGGCATTTAAACCTGCTCTTACAGATTGCATAAACGACTTGATGCCAGGGCGATTGGGGGTGTTGATGGAGTCAGCATATGTCGTGAAGCGCCTGCCGTTCAATCACAACGGCTGGCTGGACCTGCTCTTTGCAGAGCATCTGCGCAACAAGACTCAAGTCACAGAGGAAACCGTCGCAAGAGCTGTTGGGATCCTCCGCGTTTTGGATCATAGCGGAGAAATCCATCCCGATAGTGCGACTGAGATCCTGTTCAAGGTCGTACAAGAGTTCAAGGCATTTGGACGCGAGATTGCAGGAATGGTAGAAGCCCTGATGGACATGGGGGCTGGTTTGTATCATCCTCGCAGATGTTTCGTTCAAGGTGGATCAGCCTGGCACTTCCATGACATCCTCGCTCTGTCTGCGATCTACGGCCACGAACACATCCTTTCTTATCTGCTTCGACGGCTACAATCTCAAGCTGAAGGACGAGAAACATCGTTCCTGACTTGGCCAAGTTGGTTCCAGGAGGATCAATTCCATGCAGCCCGCTTGGCTCACGGGAGCAACCTCGATGCTGTTCTTTCCTGCCTGAAATCCGCCCAACATCTTCTCAAGGCCGACCTAAACGAGGCCGAGTACCCACTCTCAGTAGCAATCAAGCGGCGAGACACAGAGGCTATTCGCAAACTTGTTGCCTTCGGCATCGATGTTAACTGCCGAGACGACTTGAGCTGGACGCTCCTGCACACTGCCATCGAGGAGGGATGTAGCGACATTGTCAAAATCCTTCTCGAGGCAAACGCATCCCAGTCCATTAATATTCAAGCCCGGCACCTGCCGGCAGACCCATTGCTTTCAGACACCCGAGACATGTATCGTGTGTTCTCAGCCCCGGGGCTCAGGGTTCGGTACGTGTCGCCATTGCACCTAGCCACATTCAAGGGCAATCCTTCCATCGTCCAGTCCCTTTTGGAACACGGAGCTGATGTTCACGCCACCACTGACATACCGCCGGGACCAGGGACCGCCCTTAGACCTGCAACGGTGTTGGATTTCGCTCTAGTCCCATTGGATTGTACAAAATATGATGGGGTCAATATCTCAACGTCAACGCCCGAAGCACTGCATCCGGATAGGCTGACTATCGCGGCGATGCTAGTTGAGCGGGGAGCAAGGATGTCAAAGGCTATCGCAAAGCAGTGGATGAAGTTGAAGCTTGATGAGGTTCTTGATAAATTCTCGAGGCATCAAGCGCTGTGGGATATGTTTATCGCAGGGGAGTTGTATCACGACGAGGAATGATTAAAAGAGCAAAAGAAATTTCGCTCCATGGACGATTATATATACTAGAACTTTTGGGACTCTTTCATGTATCTGTTCCAACCACAAATCCTCTTCTGCAGACACCCAACGCGCATTGCGCGAATGAATTGGCCCCTATCAACTCCGGCACGCCGGATGGCGTCACGTGTTACAGCACCCTCAGCGCTGCCGGCAGATTCGTGTGCGGTAAGCTCCCTGGCTCTCGCCACCACCACGACTTTCGACGACGTCTAACGAATCTTCATTGCCTGTTCGTTGCTGTCACGCTTTGACGCCGTTAATCATATAGTCTCGACTCGACTCTGGAAGTCTTGAAGCAAAGCCAAAAGTCGAAAGACCGAAGTGCCGGGAAAGGAGAAGGAGACGAGTCATTTAGCAGAGAGTGAACTCGGAATTTCTCTGGCGTCGATTTGTCGATTGGAATAGGACCGTATTCGACTTGGGATCCTTGCAATTGGAGGACTTGGCTGAAGACCAGAAGGAAGTCATCGGAGCAGGCAGAACCACAGTAGACGAAAGAATCGTTGAGAACCAAGATGGCCACTGCGTATTACGAGTTCTACAGGGGTTCCTCGTGCGTTTTTATCTGCTTGTGGATGACTTCTGAACGGTACTAACGAATTTTGTTTGCCTTCACCTTCTTCCTGGACGGCCTTATTAACTCTCTTTGACCGTGCTTCGCTTGCCTTCCTCTGGCGTGATAACTGGCTTTTATTGGGACATCTTCTGTGGAACCGGATCCTTTTGGCCATACTTGTGGGCCTGGGTCGTATCTTTGCATAACAGCATCGGAATGGCCCTTACGGATTCCCTTGATGAGCTCATTACGAGCGGAGCTATTACACCTCAGCTGGCGATGAAGGTCTTGCAGCAGTGTGTATTCATCTTCCTCAAACTTGCACTTTCTTCTTGTTGCGTTTGGCTTATGCCATCCACGAATCCTTCGTCCATGTAACGCCTCACCTGGACAGCTTTAATCGGCTACGTCACCGTTGCAAGGTACCTGCACTAACACCATCCCCACAGTTTGACAAGTCACTAGCTGACACCATGGTCAAGCAAGTCAAGACTAAAACGACCCTCAAAGGTCACCTTCACACTTACAGACTGTGTGATGACGTGTGGACGTTTATCGTCAAGAACGCGTCGTTCAAGATGGAATCGAACGAGATGGTGTCGGCCCCGAGGATCAAGATCATCGCGTGCAAGAATGGGGACGCGATTGAAGCCGGGAAGAAGTAGTCTTCTGGGAGCTAGGTCTACACCGTGGACATTCATGACATGTGGAAGTGCATGGGAAGGAACCAAGAGCCGCAGGGGGCGGTGAGTGGGCTGCCATTACCATTCGTCTTTGGGCTGGGGAGAAGGACCTCCTACCCAGATGGTCTGTAAGGCTGAGAGTTGTTCACCTCTATGTATGTCTCCACTCCCTACTCGCGCTACGTCAGCCCCTCGCTTGAGGCATAATCACTTCTTGCCATATCACTTATCAGTGTCATCAGTAACTGGATTGTAACATATAGATATCTTTTGAATTCAGAAGGCCTCTCGTCAACGCAGCCCGCATCGCTACCCTCCAAGGTTCGGGGCTGCTCTGGCCGTCCTCCGTTCTCATGTCTAAGGATCTCTGTCAGCGGGAGCGACGAGAAGAAGTGGTGCGGCTGCTATTGCGATGCCCAGAATTGGATTGGCTCGTGTTCTCCTCATGTCCAACAGAGCTTCTGGCCTTCGATACTTTGCTTTACGGGGGATACGCCACACCGGAAGCACCTCTAATTGAGTGATACCGTATTGGTCTGATACTGCAGCCTTAGCCGGTCGCATTTGGATAAATGCACTCCGTATTTTTTGGAACAGTACGCTGCTTGCACAAGGCCGGTCGTCGATAGAGTGGCGGCAGCCATGTTTCTCGCGGAGTTTGGAAATCTATTTTTGATGGCTCTCTCGCGCCTCGCGGGAATGTCGTGCTTTTGCTTCCTTCTGCAGCAGTACCGCGATTCGTGGAACTCTTTCGAAGTCTAGCAACTGAACTGGGACGGTAGACCGTGCCCGCCAGGTTATAACTCGGGACTCGGTAGACTCCTTCTGAGGGTCATTCCATAAGGTCCATGGGAGGAGAATTCCTCCATTCTTTCCATCAGGATTCTCAATAGTGTCCATTCTAATCAGGAACGTCACTTCTATTGGTTACGGACGGTATGTTTAGTTGTTTCTGCCAGAATCCCAGTGCCCGAAAGTGCCTTTGTTCCTCCATTTTGCTCGCTTCTGACCCTTTTTTGCAGGGTTCATTGCCGGTGAATTCAAGAGTTGGTCACTGGATGCAAGGGTCAATGACAACGGCCGGTTAGGGGACCATCAGCTCTCCCTGTCAACGGCAAATCGGGACCTTGTTCATTCATTTCGGGGTAGGCGTAATTGATTGTTTAGACGATTGTGACGCCTACAAGCCCCTACTCGGGTCAGAGGAGAACAACGAAAAAAGGAGATATGGTTCCCGGAACGTTAACGGAACACACAACCTCCACCCCCGCACCACGCTGCTGCTTGCAGGTCAAAAGAACGTTCTGCCTCCCGACCACAACGTTGTTGCTCTATTTTCCTCTCGTCACCTCATCGTCACTTTCTTCTCCTGCTTGTCTCGGTGATTGCGGAGTTTCAATCAGTATCTAGGTCGGCCGTCTTATGGGAAGAGTTTGGGTTCATTGGGAAGCTGCCTCTTCCCTGCACTCCCACTTTCTCTTTTGGCAATCTTATCGATTAACGGCTGCAAACGACGGGCGATGATGTCGTCCTCGTCGTTCCACCCTTCGACGTCTTCAGCACGAACACAGGCTTTCATGTCCCGGTCGGCGGCAACCCACCAGCCATTCCCCGACCCGCCCACAAAAGAAACGCTCGCAAGCGCGCGTCGGCTTCTGGAGAATAAGCGCGTTTGCATACATTCAATATCCGCTGAAATAGCACGAGCAGAACAGGCGCTGGCAGAGCTCCTCCGCGATGCTCGGCATAGGATTAACGAGATGGAGGTCGAACGAGCACGGATGGTCGACGAAGAACAGCACACCCTCGCCTATCTCAGCCCACTACGCCGACTACCACAGGAGCTGGTCAGGGAGATATTCATGTGGTGCTTTGAGGAGCACGCGTGTGCGGCATGGATATTGTCTGCGGTGTGCTCGTCCTGGCGGGCACAAGCCCTACGAATGCCTCTTCTTTGGTCCAAGGTAAGTTTCATATGTCGCACAACCACCTTTCCGACACGCTGTTGTCGCGTTTTCCTTGACACCCCTTTTTGTTCATTTCGCTCATTATGCGGTCCGGGCCGGCGGATGTTATGCCTATCACTAGTCTCTTGTTTAAATCCTTCGATACTGACATGCTAATTAGATTCGTCTTGTCACGACACCGGCGGCTTCAGCAGATATCATTCGACTGTGGCTGGAGAGGTCGGGTGACATTGTCCCTCTGGACATTGAGATCTTCCTTAGAGTTGCGCCTCCGAACACACAAAACCAAGATAGACCATCCTCGAGGCGGACTGGCACTTCCTTGCCAAGCCCCAGGCGTGACCGTGACGCATTGGGCGACAAGCAGCACCTTCCCACCACCTCATGGCCTCGCGCAGGCTGCGTATATCGCCCCCTCACTCCCACCACCCCCAGTTCCGATTCTGACACCTTCTGCTGCCGGTGGGGCTAGTACGGCAGGTGTGATTGCAGGAGGAGGGCCAGGGGCTAGTGCATCAGCGGAAGGAGGAGAGGGTGCTTCGAATCTGCTGATTTCACCCGACCATAGCCCGCATGACCCATGGAATGTCCAGCTTACAGTGGATCGCCCTGGGGCTGCTGCTTCCAAGATCAGCATGCATTGGGGCCACATTGCCTTCTTCTACCTTGGTGAACACATGCATCGATGGCAACGTTTCATCTTTCGCTTTGATAGGCAATTCACGTCCATGGGTGCCCTTAAATCACTAAACGGTGCGTGTGATGGTGTGATATCGTAGAGAGAAGAGTGCTAATTAATCCTTTTGGCTGGAATCGTAGGCGACGCTCCCATGCTCAGAGAGTTCGAAGTGTCGAGTGCCGAAGCGGGCTATTACGTTGAATGGCCATGGTTGCCCAATTCGGACGAGGGGTCAAATGTGTGCCTGCCCAAGCTGAGGTCGGTGACCTTGCAGCACACGCCGTTCAAATGGTCCTCGCCGATGCTCAAGAACCTGGAACATCTCACTCTGAGAGCGACGCCGACTTCGCATCTCCCTCTTGATAGGATCCAAGGCATTCTGTCTGCGAGCCCTGGACTGAAGACGTTGGCGATCCACTTCCAAGGGGTGCTTCCGCTGATACTTCCAATGTCCCCTCTCACCCTACCCGATGACGGATTTCAGCATCGGAGGACACTACCTCCTCACGCAACTCATCGACACCCTCATCCTACCCTCCCTCAAATCCCTTACGATCGACGTCGAAGCTCGAGACCCTATCGAAGACACACTCTCAAATCTCGTCGCCCGCTCCTGCTCCCCCCCACCTCTCAGCCATCTCTCCATCGCCTATGGCTCAGCATCGAATGCAGGGCCTGCCTTCTACTACGGCCCAAGTGGAACTGTGGCTTCGTGGGGCTTCCTAGCGGATGCTGGAATGAACCAAATCAAGACGCTGAAAGTGGGTGGTACGCCTCTGGAGCACCTACTCGCTGCGCTTGGTCCTCCAGACGACGATACGAATCCCGTTACATCATGGGCGTGCCCAACACTGGAAAGCATATCAATGAAGAATTGTCATTCACATAGTGACGGGGTGGCTAATCTCGTCGCCCTTGTCGAGGCAAGGAATCCACCCCTTGGAGGCGGAGGAGGCTCGCAGAGTGTGGGAGGTCTCACCTGGACGGATAAAGAGGCTGGAGTTGCTTGAGTGTCCGAGCCTTGGTGGTGATGTTGTTCGGTGGTTGGAGAGTCGGATCGATAGAGTGAGATGCACGGAGCCAACTGAGAGGTATGTTTTCGATACACCATGTTTTGCCAGCTGCTGATCGGGTTGCTACTTTAGGTCGCCTATCGTGCACCATCCCTACATTTGAGGCCTAACCAACCTGCCGCCCACCCTCTATTTACCACTTTGGCCCTGTCGTTTCATCCCGCCCCTCTCATACTCCTCCCCCCATGTCCCCCACATCTAATCTTCTTCTGGCTCTTGACACAGCGACACCTAATACACCACCAAAACTTACCCTCTCCCGCTCACTCTATCCGCTCTTACATGCTTCCATCGTCACTGGGTACGGGTTTGCTTTAGAACTTCCCCCCCGTGCCCCATACCCGTTACTCCAACCCTTGTTCTAGTGATGCTCACTTACTTTGCAGTCACTCATCCTTCCGTGCGCTTCTCGTTCATCAATACCTTCAACACTCATTCGCATTCTCGCCTTCACACCTTGCATTATATCCTGTTGTCTTCATATGTCCATTCTTCATCGATTCATTCATGGCCTGTTCGACTCAATGCATTATTATTGTTATTTATCTCTAACTTACCTCTGTCTCTCACTAGTCTACTTTGCTGTTGTCCTTCTACCCATTGCTCCGAGTACTTCAATTACTTACCTCGACGATGCCCTCTTGCTTCTGCCTCTGGAGGTGAATGCAACCCCTATTCATGAACATTGCACAACGCGTCGCGACTCGCGTCGATGATCGGCCCACCTTGGCCCCGACGTGCTTCGTGGGGTGTCATGAATGAGTGGGATACCCGTATCATCGTCTTGTTGTCCTTACATATTCACGAAGTGGCCTAGTATCAAAGGATATCCAGGCTGAGATCTGAGAGCCCAAATCGTGTGGTTCCATAAAAGCCACATATGTTACGATCACGTGTGCCAGTGATTTGACGCGTCAAGATGGGCGCTAAGCACTTGTCCGGCTTCTTCACTCAATCCGGTAACCCGACGCCTACAAGTGGTCACTCTCAGGGACGGTTCCTGGCTGGCCTTCAGTTGATCCAGGACCATGCATCGATGCCTGAAGATCCAGGAAATCCTAAGCAACATCTTCTTGTTCCTTCCAGACAGGTTTCCCAACGGTTTTCAACCTACACTGGCACGGCTGGCCGGGACGTGTAGATCCTTTCACGAACCTGCCATTCGGAATCTTTGGGTCTGTCTGCCAAACCTGAGCGTGATTGCGGGTCTCTTTCCCCCCAAGACATTTACTTATGCAAGCGACAACGTCATCGTGAGTGCGAGATCTCGCTTCTTGGTGCTCGTCCTCTGACTTGACCTGAATAGTATATTCGCAGCGGGAAGCACTTCAAACTCACACAAGCAGACTATGACAGGCTCGTCATGCACCTTAAGTATGTCAAGACTCTTGATTTCACGCCCAATCCCTCAGGGTATTCATTTCACTATTCCACTCTCTCGAAACTTGCCCAACACTCCCTTCTCCCAAGACCCCTCCTACCGAACCCCCAGAATTTGTGTCGGCCCTGCATGAGCAAATTTGAAATGGAGTCAGCCTTCTACTCCGCACTTGTTCTTGGCCAGTCCATTCGCGCCGTCACGTTGTAAATCGACGAGCAATTCTCCCTGGGAGGTGACGAAGAGTACGAATGCCCAGAAGGAGAGCACTGGAAGGGCGTCTGCAATCGCATTGAGGAGATTGCTCCTTCGCTCAAGATGTTTCTCATCGTTCCATACCCCCACCTTGTTCCTGATGCGGATGAGGATCTTGCCCTCATTCCCACTACGGGATTCAAGCGTTCGTTCCAGGAGCTCTGTGGCACGTTCGACTCCCTCCAGATCCTCGACATGGCCTCCACAGTCATGAACTCTAATCTTCTCGCTGCTCTCAGCAATTCCAGGTCCCTCGAGTATCTCCGGATGTCCTTCAAGGGCAGTTGTGTGGAAGAATTTGAAGCCCTTACACCCTCCTTTCGTTCCCTTCCCTGGTAGGCCTTTCATCGTCACCGACTGTGTTGAGACAGCAGCCATGCTGCTTCTGCGTCTCAAGGCGCCAGCACTGGCGTCCCTTCTGCTCAATTGCGACCTTGGCATTCTGGATTTGGACCTCGACCCCGTTTTCAAAGCCCTTGTGACACAGGGAGTACATGCCAACCTTGTGCACTTCGTGGCTGTGAGGCTATGTGAAACCCCACCGACTTGGAAGGAACAGCTCGACGATTAGGATACGAAGTTCTGGTTGACCGACTCTTCCCTTACAACATTGTCAAGTTTTACGCAGCTCGAAACATTGGCTCTCTCGCCCTGCACAACGGCCGGGATTGGCGATGAGGCTTTCTTCACATTCCTTTCGTCATGCACAGGCCTTGTAAAACTGGATGTGGCAGACAATATGATGCCTAACAACGACACGGGAAACCCACCCTGACCTTCAATGCCATCCACAGAGGCCTGCAGCTCTGCCATGGCCTTGAAGAGCTTTCCATTCGTTTTGACGCATCTGTCGTGCCCAATTCTACGACGGACGCCATGAATACCGAATTCACGACCAATAAACCTCACGCCCTCCGCTACCTCAACGCTTGCACATCGTCCCTGAAATCCGGCAAGAAGCTTGGGGCTTTCCTTCTTGAGCATTATCCTCGTTTGCGTGGCGTAGGGCGACCGCCCGAGGCAGCTCATGATCACCGCCGACCCTTGCGAGGGCTTTGGTATTTCCGCCCATACCTCAGAGCGATCTCGCTGGTATACAAGGATAGTGGGCCGAATTTCAGGAGGGGATCAGAGGTGATGGACGACTACAAGCAAGCTGGGAGGATGGTTGACCAGTGGAATGATATCAAAGTGGCCGTAAGTGGGAAGGCTCGGATTAAGTAGATCGGCTCGTGATACTTTATCTACGTATATCTCATTCTAAATGGCAATACCTGATTAATATATATTACTAGCTTATGCACTTCAACGAAATTCCAGACTACATGAACCCCTAGCACCCTAGGCATCCGCCCCAGAGCTTTCGTCCAACTCATCATCACTTGACACGATTCGTCGAATACGTTTTGCACTGGGACCCTCCCCAGCCCGAGAGGAAGGCCTCTTGTGAGTCCCAGAACCCTTTCCCACCTTCCCCTTCTCCGCAGGGTTGGTCTGTTGGGTAGGCAGAGATGGCCCTCGGTCGCCCTTCCGGGTTGATGTATTCGCTTGGCGCTTGGACGGAATCCGGTATGCTTTGAGGCCTTTCAAAGCATCCTGGATCGCTCGATATTCCGATTCTCCCCAGAAAGTCTTCTGCGTTTGTGCATCCCCGATGGCATGTAGCATGCCCTTCATGTTTTCGACGCGACGTTCCCATTCCGCCATCTCCTTAACACCTGGCTTCTTCTCAATCACAAGAGTGTGAGGTTTGCGACCGCTACCGGTTTCAAGGGTTTCTACTGTGCACACGTCGCTGGCACACGCCTTGTTCAACTGCGCCTCAATGTGCCCTGGCCCGTTGCGGTTCGTCGAAGCTGAGTGTCGCAGAACCATAGACACGGAAAAAGTGGCGCAGTTCTGAGCAGAGTTCGCAATCTTCGTCTGTGCATCCCACCTCCCTCTCTACGGGAGGGTTGAAGGAGTATGGGGGTTTTGACCCCAAGTACCTCGTTAGATATATCCGCAACAGCGCTTGAAATACTCCGCGGAATGGCTGAGAGGAGGGGTTCATGCCATGCTCTGAAAGAGATTCGCATACGCCCGATAGAAAAACCTCGGTGCCAGATGTACCAAGGTGGAGTTGGAACTCGTCTGCTTTGTCGATATTGTCGAGTATACGGGCCAACACGGACCTGTAGGGTTTGAGAAAATCCACCTTGAGGCAAGCTTTTACTACTTGTACTGCATCTTCCGCGTCACTTCGATGCCAGTTGCCCGTTGAAGGCAGCGTTCCGACAGCTTCCTGAAGGCACTTTTCGATCAGGGCTCGAGTGCAGACCGAAGGGTCCTCCCCATCCGGGACAATGGTCCCGGATGCATGCTGGCCTGCTGCTACCAGAGCAAGACATCTCGGTCCAAGCTTCGAGGCAGGAACTCTACCCGGTGCGACATTCCGTTAAGCAGGGTGAAGGCTTGGGGGAGATGCCAGCGATCTTACCTCTCAAGCATTCTCTTCAGAGCATCGAACCCTGCCATGCAGGCAACGAACGTCGCAAGCGCCAGAACAAAGCCAAGGTCGTCTGCTGAAGAGGCAAGATAGGACACTGCCCTTGCATTGCCTCCAGAAAGCCCTGAAGTACCAAGGGAGCAAACGTCTCCTGGAAGCTCCTGAGGGAGTGCAAGAGCAAAGAGGGGTGGATCTTGGATGGATTCCCTTTTGTACCTTCCCCTGTTCCATTGGTTGAGTACCTTGTCCAATGCTACTGTTGCCGAGATCATCGATGGAAGCATAGGGCAGACGCTTTTGTTGACCAGTTGGCCATCGTTGGTACAGAGCAAGTCGTAGGATAGAGCAAGTCGAAGGCCGTTGGTAACTTCGCTCATATGGGCTATCACGTTCGTGTGAGCGACGAGGACTATAGTTTTGGTTGCTGAGAAGTTTGCAAGGTCTGCACACTTGGAACGGTCCTCGTGACAGAAAGCCAATTTACCACCTTCGTATAAAGATGGAAGGAGCACTGAAACAGTTGCTACAGCATTTGCTGGAAGGGTCCTGAGTCTTGTGAGTCTTCAACCTGCATGATGGATCTCATGTGGGACTTTACCTGGCCCATGGAATGGTGCTGAAAGGAGAACACGACGTCGTTATTGTCCATTCACTGCTCTAGATAGTTTCACTTACTTTGCACCCATCCCGCATAGATATAGCTCTGTCAGCGAGCATTGGAGTTTATGATTCTCGGGAGCCCAGATTCCAAGCTCGTCACGGGCAACCTGAAGAACCAACTTGTCAAGCCAGGAGACCCACGTCTTACTCTGAAGTCCAATCTTAGATCCCTTGATTGACCAGACATTCTTAAGGAGTACACCTTCTGATGTCACTGGAGATGCCTGGGTCCAAAGGATGCCAGCTTCGCGATTGCTCAGGGGAACACCGACAGTACCTATACCATCTATTAAAAGGCATGGATTGGGAGCGTCTTCTCGAGCTGCGACGTGAGCTATGTCGCCTGCGAAGCTGAAAGCACCATCGGCAAAGACGGATTCCATGGCTTTCTAGTAGATGTCATAAAGCGTGTTATTATTCGAGGCGCGTAAAACACGAGATTTGGGACTTACAGCAAGATCTCCCTCTCCGTCCTCATCGTACATGTTTCTATCAGGCTCTCCCTCCGCCTCCACTCTTTTGTCTGGTCCTGAGACGTCGGTGGACTGGAGCGCAGATTGAACGTTGAAATTTTGCTTCTCGTTCTCGGTGTCTGAGCCCTCGGACGCGTAGAAGGAGTCGTCGCTCATGGGCCTCTATGAGATAGAGGATAAGAATGTAATAAGAAAATTTGAAGCTTGTGCAAGGACGAGGTCGGATCCAGGCAGCAGTGGTGGTCAATGAAACACGAGGGATTCTTGTCGAGCTTGAGGTGATCCGTGGGTGGCGGTGCCGAGCGGATCATCACAACATTGTCCGCTGTTGCCGACGAGTGTATAATGTGTTCCTCCGAAGAAAAAGTACGAAAGCTCAGGTCGATCTGCAATATCAACTAAAGAGGCTGCTTCAAAGTATTGCGATGTCTAGTCTGCCGATTTTGTCCACAGGCGGCGACCAAAGTGACACCCACGACTACAGCTAGCCAGCCAGCGCTGTCCACATTGGTACCCAACGTCGGTAATTGTCATTGGAGCACTTCTCTGCTGCTCATCTCCCGGTCGGGCCTAGGCACCTGTTGTCGATTGCCTTCCAGACAATGATGGTGTTACTGAAGATAAGTGGAGGAAATGAACAGAGACGGGAAATCAGGTGTGCTGATCGGCCAAACGCTTTAAACTAGTCAAGACGAAGGACATGCGTTGCCCGTCAGACCCTCTTCGAGAGAGCCTTGTGCCTGCACGAAGGCAGAAAGATGAAACACGTTGTTCCATGCGCTATCTCGTCTACTTTCCGAGATACATATGTGTTACATTTGATACGCAGGCGGTAGTGGCTCCGCTCGCCCAACGGTCGAGGCCAATGTCGAAATACGTGGATCGTATTCTGGAAGTGCAGTTCCAGCGGTACGCGACGTTTGGATAGAGTACATGGTGTGTCGACTGTTGGAAGGAGGGCTCACGGCAATTGAGGAGGGAAGAGGCGAAGGCGATGGTTGAAGCGGGGCAGAGTCTGTTGAGCTCTCTGAGAGCTCTGCCTTTTCAGAGAGAGGAGTTAGGGAAGAAGACGGGCTGGTAGCTATAGAGGAAGAGCCAGAACCTTCCCTTGGTCGAGGAGGTTCTTGAGCCGCGGTAAATGCAGAAGCAGAGAAGGAATGGGCTAAACCAGGTGTGAGTCATGGTAATAAATCAGGAACATGTAACCTACCCAAATGGTTGGCATTCCTTTGCTCTCGCCGTCGTTTGCGAAAAAAGATGGTCAACAGAATCAGAAGGGCAACCAAAGCAAGGCCGCCAACAGCGCCACCGATGATTGGGCCCAGAGGTGCGCCTTCTCCGCGCACGTTTTCATTCGTCGCCACGACCGCTGTGGGAGAGAGGTCTCCGCTCGAAGACACCCTAGCATAGAGGCTGAATGAGGGAGGGCTGGAGTCCACCCCTGACGGAGGTGAAAGAGCAATTTGATTGGGCTGAGCTGGAAGTTATCGGCGTGCTTCGCGACGAGCTGGAAGGGGATGATGATGCTGACACCTCTGTAGATACGCTACTAGGCAATGAAGACGATGGTGGCGCTGACGAAGGCGACTGGCTGGAGACAGTTCTTGTTGGGCTCAAGGAAGTTGGATCTCCATGGCTAGAGTGACCGTAAACCTCGAAGTAATCGATGGAAAGGGGATGAGTACTTCCACTATTTGCCCTGTATTCCACTGTGAACGTATGTGAACCTGGCGCTAATTTCGGGGATCTAAAGAACCGAACACCGTTTTGGGCGGTATCCTGGGCGGCAATAAGCTGTGAGGCCACTAGTTCGCCATCTATGTAGTAGAAGGATATAGATGGCGCTTGGGCTATGGTAGCTGCCGGAGCCATGCCGAATACAGCAATGGAGGTTCCTATCAGTACGAGGCGTTAGCTACGGTATAACTGCAGGTATCCTCCGTTTGCATGTACCTGTGAAGCCGAGAGTGAGACGGGCGCCACTCGAAGATGTTGTGATTACAGAGCCTTCGAATGCTCCCTCCACGTTCACATTGCTCCAAGACCCATCTCGTATGAGAAGCTCTGCGCCACTATCGACCCTAGAGGAAGTTGACATTGGTGCAGTGTGCTAGCACAGGTAAAGTTTGAGAAAGAGTGTGAGCGACGTAGTGCTGCCGCTTAGCAACGCGCTGGGGGTCAACCCAAGAGGTGATGGGATGAGAAGAGTGAATGAGAAATTTGTGGGCCCAGCAGCCATTGCGAACGCTCACAATCTGCCAGGCACCTTTGACGTTTCAAAGGAACCCGACATCTAGATGGCGAGAGAGGTCGTCTGCACCCTGGACCGTACTGATTGATCGATTTAAAGATCCGCCGAAATTTGCGCATGGCCCTGGTCTCCCACATCGAAGCTCGGTCCGAGATGGAGCTGCAAGATATGAGACCCACAGTCGCGTGTACTTTTAACATCAAAGGGTGCTTAGACCACGATTAGATACTGCCTGTACTTTCGCACGAGGAGTGAACAAATCTGCTTCGTTTGCTTTAAGCATGCTGTGAAGAGATCGTGAGGCTTTCATTCGTGTCAAGGCCTTTCCCTCCAACTTCTAAGAAAAATGAAGATTCCTAACTCACCGTGGTACATGGTCATTATTTGGCGCTCAAGTACAATCGACTGAAGGAGGTTCAGTACTGAACTACTCTGCCTCCACTTACCCAACCCGCTGGCGCTGGGCGCGTATTTCTGAGTCTAAAGGAGGAATCTCGGTTGACTCACGCTGCATTTTTAACTTGGAGGGATAGGGCATACGGCCTAACCGACTCATTCGATTCGTTCCCCTTGATAGAAATGCATCAAACGCCAAAATACACTACTTGGAATGATACCTACGACACCTCGCACGTCGGTGCCTACAAAATGGTAAAAATTACCAGCCTTAGGGCGCGATACAGCTTTAGTTGGATTGATTCAGAGTCGCTGTTCTCCATCACGCACAGTGGGTAAAGGTCACAGATCGACTGTGCAGGCTCCTTTCCTTTACGTGGGCCGGCAGTGGCTGGTATCACTTGCACGGCGTCCTCGCTCTGCCGGGCTCCAACACTGAAGATCAAGGTCGCCATCGACAGTAATGCAGTGTGGCATACCCTAGGGCGACGAGGGATGTTAAGAGTAGGCATGCGATAGAGGTGAGGCGTATGCGATCTTGCTGCGCACACTACGTTATCAGTCGTTCACAATGAAACGCAGGATACTGTGGAATGGGTACGGAAACTGCTATATTCCAGTGTTTTAACAGTATGGCCATACAATCTACGACGTGCCTTTACTCACAAATAGGTATATGTCAGGGGGAAAAAAAGCAGGTTTCACACAGCAACTGGGGTGCTGAAGGTCTAAGCCCCTAGCTGTTGTCTAGAATAAGACTTGGTGGGCGGCCACCAGACAAACGATCAAAAATGGAACAAAGCGGGGTTCAGAGGCGCAGTAGGCCACATTACCATAACTACAAAGCCATCGACGCCCTCAATCCGGGTATAAAAGCTTCTGGTCTTCACTTGGCTGTTGAAACGCATCTTGCACACACCCCACTCAGCACATACTTCCAATCGCGTTCCTTATCACTGACACAATGGCATTTTCTCCTGGCTGCAGCAAACGTTCACGTCAGCGGAAATTCCCAGTTTATTATGAGTTCTGGGGACATTCATACCTACGAGAACCCTCCAAGGAGGAAAGAGGGTCTCCAAGGTTGTGGCCATGGACCCGCTTCAATGCCGAAGCGCTCAGAGGAAAGATCTTCAGAGAAGAAGACTCCACCCAAACCCAAGTCCAAGTCCTATTACGAATGGGTACGTGCATGAAGCCATGGGCTTATACTGCTACCCTCATCGATATCATTAATTTTAGTTCTTCAGCCGCGGGGGAAGACGACCACGAAGACGATGACGACAGATCCGAAGAGACAGCCGAGCCAGAAAGTCCTCTGAGACTGCCTCTTCTAGCTCAAGCTCTTCTAACCCTATTAATGGACAAGCATCAGCCTCACAGCCCCCCTTCGACAATGGTGCTTGGACCTTTCCTCCCACAAGCGGCGCTTCCTGGAACAGCCAATACACAGAGGGGGCCTTATTCCCAGAGATCATCCTCGTCTTTCAATACCTCAGACCACGGGGAAAGGAGTGGGCATGCTCATCACACTATTCTCGATAACATCGTGGTGAATGGCGGTTCGTTCGCCTTTGCAGGGGGTAACATCACCTACCACAATACGGTCTACGACAGCCAGGAAGGGTGATCTCACAGCATCGTTCAAGTTACTGATCACTAGACGCTCCTGGCGATGTGACTCTCCAATTCGATCTAGCTACTAGGGGACTGGCACATAGACGATGCTGGCTTCGCTTTATACCTGAAATACTCTCCATTCCTGTAATTTATCTCCATATCTTATCGTTCCCGCGAGTACTGCTCGGTAACTCGACTAATATCTACTCAGAGATGTTCTACAGCTATCCAAACTGGTAAGATTTATTGACGGCTCGGCTCGAGAGTACTGCCGCGATTACTCATATCCAGAATTGAATGCACCGCCATTTGGTCCTCTGCCTTTCGTCATTGTTTGCTGGGCTCATGATGAGGCGTTCCCTACGATTCGACCTCCTGGAAAATCGCCGGCTCAACCGGTCCTTGAGTATATAATTGTACTCCATAGCAATGAGGTGAAAGAAGGCCAAGAAAAAACCAGAAGTGCGCCAGAAGAGATCAGTGTGGGTCGGCAATTAAGCTAAGCCAAGTGGAGGTGTTGTTTGGCCAGCCAGTCCCACTTGGCAGAACGTCGGGAGAGGGAGAAGCAGGGCGATGAATTGGGAAGTCGGGCATCGACTCCAAGCCTACCAGGGTCCGAGCCAACTCAGCCAAGGCATCGTCAAGGCCAAGAGTGCTCTTGCGAGTCGGGTCTAATAACCGACCACGGCTAATAGGAAGTCGTCGACCTTGCTTTAGCATGGTCTCTGGAAGTCTGAATTACAAATCATCTGCGTGGGAATCAGCCAAAAACAAAGCTATACAAACAAGTCTACAGGGGCATCCCATTGCCTCATATGGTAACCTCGCCCAATAAGAGTATCGCTACTCTATTCATCTGATAGGACCGTACAGAGATGCAATCATAGGTTTTCTTATGCACTAAAGTTATACAAACAAGCCTACAGGTGCATCCCATTGCGTCATATGGTAACCTCGCCCAATAAGAGTATCGCTACTCTATTCATCGGAGAAGAAGGTACAGAGCTGTAATCACAGGTTTTCTTATGCACTTGAAACCCTCATTGCAATCGTCGAGGAACAACTACGTGTCTCAGAGGCTTGGTAACTCCGGCGACCCTGGCGGTGGTTGAGTTGTCTGCGGAGTGCTAAGCCTGACGGGGAATCACGTACACCACTTCTGTTCGAACGTTCAATTGCACCTGCCAAAGCGTCAAAGCGGCGCTGCCCCTCAATGCATATGCACACTCCCAGCTATCCCTCCTATCATCGCTCCACCGAACCAGGTACTGCAACCCTTCCTCCTCGTGGAAGCGTTGCTGCAAGACACGGTCGATGTTGCTGGTGGACGCCATTTGAGTAGCTCTTGGTTGGTGAGTACGGTGATTGTTTGGCGGCGAGGAAAAGATGATTACTGACGCACCCAGCTTGTTCTGATGCCTACATATACTCTGCTTCTCGATTTGTCTGAGATCTCTTCCCCCATGACGTGTCCAACGATCGCTGCAATGGACCATATCTAGCATCTCCAGACGAACGCAGATCACTCCACTCACCCAGTATCAAGGGCTCGACCGAAGCCCCTTCATGAAATGTAGAGAACAGCCATTGAGCGAAAGCAGAGAATAATTTTATAGCCATAAGCAGATGCAGAGGATACCTAATGGCCAGTGCTACTATCTACTCGCGAAGCGTGTTTACAGGAGACCAGTTGTCGCAACGAAGGTTATAGCACTTGGACAGGAACTTCAAAACGATATGATCCTGCTGTAAATACTCATCCTCAGAACGACAGGCGTACAAAGCTTGGTTGCAGGACTTCCAACGGAAAATGCCAATGCCCTCGTCGGTGCGGATAGATCGCTCCCTTCCAGGACACTCCAAACCACAGGGACGACTCCAAGCACGGTTGCTTGTTGAGACCTCAGTCCCACTGCTGGACTCATCGCGCCGTCTCGAACCCAGCGAGTGACGGTAGCGTTGTGCGTCAGAGTGCAAGCCCTCGTTCTTGTAAACGGCACGGGGGAAGAAGGAATAGATGCAATCTGGACCAATAGCGTTCATGTCGATGGTGAGAGGACCATTCAACAAGCCTTCTATTGCACCCCGCCCGCAATCATGCACAGAGATCATGGCCGGGAGCTACGAAATGATATGAGCGAAGAACGTAAGAATGGGTTGAGACACTCACTGGACCTAATTCCCGCTTTCCATATGCCACGAGGATGGTCGATGATTCAACGCCACCGCCAAAGGGTCCGCTATACTTAGCCTCAGCTTCCTTGTCGATGGAATAGCCTAGGCCTCGCAAACGCTCTATGAACACCCCTGACTCCCCCTTTGGAACGAGAACTTGGAGAGGTAGCTTGTCTTTGTCACCTAACGCACCGCCAAATTCCTTGGCCTTCTGGGAATTCATTTGAATGACGTTGCGGACGGTACGCCCTATAAGCAAGCCCTTCGACTCCATGAGAAGCTTGAAGAATATGTCCATCTCGTCTTCTAGCATGAAAGGGCGAAGGAAGAGGCGAATACGGCGTCGCACCTCTTCTTGAACCTGGCGTGTGGCGGAGGAGGTCGTGACAGCAAAGGCCATGAGGGTTGCCCAGTCAGCACGTGTCAGGTAGCTGGCGGCGAGGTGTCGAAGGAGGAATGATCGCTGGAGGGGATCGTCTTCTTTGATGTTGCGTTCGAAACAACGCGAGCGGCGCGTATGGATCGTTGGCCGCGGTGGGTAGACCACGAGGAGAGCGGCGAATGGAAGATGTGGAGGGCCTGCCACGGTGGAGGAAAAGAGTCGGCTTGGAACGAACAGCAGGCATGACTGGCGATTGCGGAAAGAAAGAGTGTAACAATCTTAAGGAAAGTGAGGGTTGTTGCTTGGAAAAGAGAGAACTTGCTGTTGCGAAGCCAAAAATCGAATATATTATACCCACAACGCTTTTTTCTTTACCCGACGTAGGGTCGGGAAGGCGTAAATATGACCAGTCTCCTCTCCACAGCTGCACCGCTTCAATTCAATAGATTTCGGATCGCCTCGATGACTTCGGGAATGTCGTTCGGACCTGCTCCTTCGACTGACTCGTCGGCAATGAGGGTCTTAATGAACAGAATGTCACCTCGAACAGTTTTACCGGTCAGGGTCCCAACCAAGCCATTAACGCTTTCGTCAACCTTGAAATGGAGGTCAGCATTGCTCGGCCGATACCAGGGCTCAATAAACTCACCTGAGTCGCTGCCCCTACCATTACCCAACGATGGATTCCATCGACGGCATCGATGCGAGAGCGGCCCACATCCAGATTGGCGACAGGGGACCTGGAAATATTTTGGGCAGAAACATACGCCTCCGTTGCAAGATCGTACTCCTTTGCTTTGGCGTTTTGGGACTGCGTGGCCACCACAGGGACTAGGTGTGGACGACTTGCGCCACTACCCAAGAGGACACATTCAACCGTCGCTTTGCCGAAGTGCTGCAAAGACGTTAGGAAAGAACCTCGCCAACGCCAAAAACTCACCTCAGCTGTCCTCCTCTGCAACAGCTTCCTCTCTTCCACCACCCAGTCTCTGGTTGCTCGTGTAGGCAAAGGCCACATCGTGTTGAAAATCGACTGCTGTAGGATAGGATGGATAAAGTGAAGTGTTTTCATGGTAGCGCCAGGGGCCCCTTTAAATAAATACAAATCTGGTTCTACGTCACCGTTTCATTACACGTCTGAAACATCGGAACCATTCGACCATTACGAGAAACGCCCTTTGCGAAACGCTTGGACCTGCTCCCACCGTCTCGTTGTAGCCCTCTCCAGATCCCACAAACGATGCATTTCCTCTCTCAAATCATCGGAGGGATGTTGGGTGAAAAGGGATTCATCGAAGTCTCGCAACAGGCGGATGTGGTCGCGTCCTCGACTGCGTGATAGCGCCACATAAACATTGAAGGGGGATATTTTTCCAGACGGAGGTTTCGCGATGTCGACGATGACCTTGGGGATGGTCTGCGCCTGGGATTTGTAGTCCGTAAACGCATAACCAGGGGTGATGGGATACTGGCGTCGCTTGACGCGATATGTTCTTCCGCTCGCCAGTTTCCCAGTTAATTGCATCGGTCTTGGCAACAGAGGAATGAGGCCTTCCGGAACTCCGGGGAACTGGATGTAACATGGAATGAGCGGTCGAAGAAGGACAGCAACGGGAAGATAGTGAAGACGACACGAGCCATCGTGATCCATCACTATCGGGGGCTCTCTGGGATCCAGGAGCACCTTCTCGATGACACCGCGAGTTCCATTCGCAACGTCTGCGTCTGTTGCAATGTTGAGGAGAACCATGGCCTGCATCCCCTCGACGAGCTCGATCCTCCGACGTAGAGGTTGCCTCGTCTTTTCGCTCTGATCAACCTTGCTCGCCATTGCAAGCTTGATGGCATTGCTTGCCTCGAAGCCTGTAGCTGCGTCGATGTCTTCAGCATGGACAATGTACACCGGCTTCTTGATGGCTCTAGCGAGCTTGCGAAGGGCAAGCTCATTCCACTCGGCTCGTACCGCATGGCGAGGGGTTACCAAGATCGCCTCACTCCACGGACCGTGATCAAAGTCTGGCAACTCGCAGCGAGGATCTGTGAGCACTAGACCATGAAGGATGTCCAGATCTTCGTTGTTGCACAACCCCACCCTCAGCCGACTAAGAAGTGCGTTCCATCGTTCGTCGCTGCTCCGAACTTGCTGGCGAAGGAAGACAATGGTGTTGAACTTGAGGAACAGTTCGCGTCCCATGAGGCCGGGGCTCTTGTCTGTGGAAGGACGAGAACAGTACAAGGCGCCACTGTCGTTGCCTACTGGTGGGAACTGGTGGAAGTCTCCAACGAGAATGACATTCATGCCACCAAAGGGGAGTGAGCTGTCACCGTTATCTGCTGCGCATTTAGCGCTAGCAGTGACTTTGTCGAGGCCGTACAGTATCTTCTTCGTCATCATCGAAACCTCGTCAATGATGAGGTACGACTTGACTCCCAGGCGAGCAATCCTTGCCCTGCGTGCTTTTGCCCCTCCTCGGCTGACCCAGTCATCGCTCGTGTTGCTGAAAGTTATCGGTATGTTGCCCAGAGAATGCACAGTCGTTCCCCCCAATGGGAATGGCAGATATGCCTGTAGTTGCTGCCTTGACAAGTAGCTGGTGGGCTCCATGACGTCGGAACGTTTTGGTGATCTCGTGTATCATAACTGTTTTGCCTGTTCCCCCTTCGCCTTGTACCTGCATAAGGAGTTGACCTTGGGGAACCCCTACGATATGGTCAATATCACCAAGCTAAGCGAAAGGTAGCATTCATACCATTCATGGTATTTATGAGGTGATCTTCAATGATGTCATGAGCTCGCTTTTGCTCCTCATTCAGTTGAGTTGTCGAGGCGGATATGGTTGCTGGTTGCCGCCTCTCCACCCCTGCTGCGACGTCCAGCTGTGGTGCATGCCACATTCCGGTATGGTCGGAACCCGTCGCTGTTATCCCCCCGAAAGCCTCCTGCTCGAGGGACGCCTCCTGACGGATAGCCCCTTCGAGAGTCGAATGCCACGCGCCCAGTTGCGACATAACATCCTCGTCAGCCCTCGTGCCTCCCTCATACTCTGAAGGAGAACAACCGCTGGCTCCTTCAGACTCGTCTTCGAGGTTGAACATGCCTGCCCCTTTCGCTGCCAATATCGCTGCACGAGCATGGAGCAGCTCGCGGTCCCTTGTTTGCTCACGCTCGGCTGCGATGATGTCGTCCTCCGTTACGTTCTGGAGCATGGCTTCGATGGCTGCATCAATGGATTGTTGAGGTACCTCTGCAACTTCGTCGGTCCCATCAGCCCCTTCTTGAACCTGCGGGTCTTCCAATGTCGGTCTGCTTGCGGCATCAGCTTTAGCGTCTTGAGCGCACGTGTGGTAGAACTGGAGGTTTTCGACGACACGTCGATCGCGAGGAGTACAGGCGGACATGAAGGAGTCGTAGGCTTCGCTAAAGGATGCGTGAGCACCCTTCAAGTCCTGCAATGAGCGCCATGGCCACAGCAATAAGAGGACAGAGGCACAGTAGAGAGGATATAGGGTCGGCTCGTTGCTTGGGGGGATCCACTTGGACGAGAACCGGGGAAGTGTTTCGTGGCCTTTCGTTCGAATCACCCGACATTTCTTGGGCTTGCCAGCCCCCTCTTGATATGCGACACGGATATTTGGACGTCGTCCTCGAATAGTTGCGGGTTCTTGCTCGAGTTCATCGCTTGCCTCGGTTTGCCCGCCTTCTTGAGACTCCTTTCGAATTTCTTCGTACGTCCCGATGCAGAAATCGAAGAAGCTGTAGCTCTCCAACGCATCTCCTCGATATTGGTAGTCCTTGAGCTGGTCGTGCAACTCCACAGCGTTTGCAGTGACGGTTACAGTCACAGAGTCATCCCTTCCCTGTGCATCTAAGGTCAGCGATCTGCCATATGCGTACTAGTGATAAAACTCACGTCGTCGACATCGTCTCTTACATGATCAGGGTCAAGGGATGGGAACTGCTGCTTCAACGCAGCATCTGCTCGTTCCCAGTAGATTGGGGCATACGTGTGTGATGTATACCGATCCCCAAAGCCCATTAGATAGCTAACCACTTCTGGTCCACTGAACTCCCGCTCTTTTGTCAAGGCATTGGCACATCTTTCAAGTAGCCGTTTGTTCCGGTTGTGAGAGTCTGGACGTCGTCCCTCTTGCGTGATGTGAAAGGCGATACGCTTGGCCAGTATGGCAGTAGTGTTTGAAGACCGCTGCTGTTTCTTGGTAGCGTAGTTGGCAATGTACCACACGATGCGAGCAAGTAGGGAGGTCGCCAGGAGCAGCTTCAGGTCATGGTTGCAGCGCAAGTTGTCGATGATTGCGGGGTTCCACGAGTTAAGAAATCCAGCAACACGTCGTGGACCGTTTTCGCCAGTATCCTTCACCCAAGCTTCCGATGCCTTGTCCCATGGTGCCCTCCTTTTGCACTGCATCACTCCGCGGATCTTCTTCTTGCAAGATGTCGGGGAACATTCATGGAACTGGAGGTTCCTCGCAAGTACGGCCTCCTTTTCCACCACTTCTGTCTGCCACGACCGACTGTACGGATCGACCGGCCTTGAATATCCAATCTCCTTTACGGGCTTCATGGATTTGACTTCATGATCGCTTTTACCCTGGATGTCTGCATGGATCGTGGCTTTGATGAAATCGACAACACGCGCTCTGAAAGTGTCGCTTTGGAGTATGGCTTTGAGCTGGGAAGGAGATGGCGCGTCATTGAGCCAAACGAGAGCATGGAGGTGGAGGGTGCCTCGGCCCTGGGCTTCTACGGTTGCCACGTAAGCTTTGACAAATCCGAATATACCCTCTTCTCTGGATGGTGCAGTTCCCTTCGAGGTCACAGCGATGCCCATGAGAGTTTCGAAGAGGGTCCGGATGATGAAGTTGAAATATTTGGCAGCTGCATAGGGGTCACTCGTGATATTGTGTGATCTCCCGGCGGAGTCGGGTCCAGCTGTTCGAGAGAACGCGTCAAGATCGATCTCAGTGCCAGTGAACACCTGAGCGATTGGACAATGGACATCGGATGGGTTGATTGTCATCCAAAGGGTGGGTGGATTGAAGAGAAGATTGGTTCCCCACACGTACGACCTCACAACAAACCTTGACTCATCCGTACCCTCTACCCTACGGCGGAGCGCCTTCAGGTGTTGCATCAATGCCCGCACCGCTGGGTTCTCGTGTGCCTGCCGTGCTGTCTCCTCCTGGCTAGCCTTTAGAAGATCGGATGGCTTCAACAGCTGTAACAGATGACGGTGGCGTTGAGCACCTGCTCCGCTGATTTGCAGCGTTGCTGCCCGACAAACTTGTCGTTTTTGGATGACTCCGAAGATCTGGAACATGAACTGCGAGTCCATTCGGAATCGCTTGTCGGCGTACTGCATAGTCCACTTCGCATGACTTTCGTAGCTGACATCGGTTGAGCGCTGTAACTCGAACCCCCCTCGACCAAAGGGGAAGAGGTATGGGAATGCACCAAGAAGGTGGCTGGGATTATCCGTGCCTCCGTCGAAACGAGCGCCTGTGGATGGGTCCTTCCGTGAATATTCGTTGACGAAGGCGGTCCCGTGTCGTATCGCGTAGTCTCCCTTCAGAGGCTTCTCCCTTGTGGCGTTGGCCAAAGCGTGAGCCATGAGATCCCTTTCTGGTATGTTGGCCCCGTTGCAGTCAATCACGCCAAGGGGAGTAATGGGAATCACCCCTGGGGGGGAGGGTCGATCTAGGAATCGTTAGGTCACGACGAGGAGCCTTCGAGGGAGATGGTGCTTACCTGAATCACCCTCCTCCTCCGGGTCTACGTGGGTTGGATTACCCTGAATGTCATTGGATTCGCCGTCATCTTGTCCAGGTTTAGCTTCGTTTTCACATGCATCGAGAATAGGAGAATAATCACCGCGACCGTACTGAATGTTCGCGTCTGGAAGGCCCGATGCTTGTTCATGACGAGGAATGTAGGATTCCTGTTCTCGTTCGTGGCCCTCGAAGTCGTCGGAGACTCGGGTGATTTGATACAGTTCCTCTGGAACTGCGTTCTCAGGGAGTGCTGCGATCCTTTCAGGTGAGATATCAATGTTGCTGTACAGAGGATTGTTGGCCTTCAGCCAGGCCAACGCCTCAGCCACTCTCGTTCGCCGTACTGAGAAGTTGGAAGGAAGCCCTCACCCATGCAACCATGACACGGGCACACCCTTCGGTGTTATGAAGGTAATAGCGATGGTGGCTGACAGAATGGCGAGTGGTGCTGGTTTGACGATGTCGAGCATATCCGCTATTTGCCTTTGGTCCAACGGGAAGGTTGAAACATTGCCCCTAAGGCCGTCATAGAGACTTGCAGGGTTCCAGAAGAGGGCGCCCGCCTTCTTGGGATAGAGTTTGATAACGTGCGCAGCAGGGAGATATAACCCGATCAATAGCTTCTCCGGCAGGTGTAGTCCACGCAGTTGCTGAGGTACATCGCCAACCCACATGTCATTTGCAAGCGAGTGCTTGGGGCGAGTGTGGTTGCAAAGTAAACGATGGCAGCTGTCGCAAAGATGGACTGTATCTTGAGGGCTGAACGACGTTGGATAAAGGAGGATCGATTGGTCGTTCACATGGCTGGTTGCCTGAGCTGGGTGAGGAGTGACAGGTGAAAGGAGCTCCAAGTTGGGGATAGCTGATACTCGCATGGCCTGGCTTTCCCTTGCATAGACCTCGCGTGCACAGACAGAACATGCCACCTGTGCGAGGGCTGCGTTGCTTGTCTCCCGTATGAAATCTGCAGTTCTGGCCTTCAAGATTGCATCGGTGGGTGCACGAAGGAATGAGGTTTCCTGCCATTGATACTGGGAGACTTCGTCTTCGTCACCAGGTTCCTGCTGCTGGGATCAGTCCTCGGCTTGCCCCCGTGCTTGGCTTAATGACTTACAGTGTGAGGAGCGGAAGTATCTTGTACAGGGGCCTGTGGGTGTGTCTGCATGCCAGCTTTGATGAGCAGTTTCTGGAGATTCTGCGGGGCACGTGCAATGGCTTCGAAGAGCCTCGCCTTCGATCGCGAGTCCTTGGAGGTCAACGTCATGACGGTTCTGGCTATCTCGCACAGCTTCGCCACAGTGAGGTGGCCAAAGACATCCAACGCTCTCTGCCCATCGTGGAGGAGCACGGCGGTTGCCTGGCGTTTCCCGTCAGCATAGATGATGAACAAGCGCTGGTGATTCTTACAGGTATCGTGTCCTGACCCAAGACCTTGCGACATTTGGCAGGTGGAAGTGCAGCGCACTCTTCCAAAATGGCTGCTTGCTCCCGGATATTCAGGTTCACGATGACGTCGAGTGCAGCCACGCGTCTCCTAATCTTTCGAGGGCTGACTTGAACTGTTCGAATGAGCAGCTGCTGGATATCGTCCAGTCGGTAAGGTAGGAATGCGTCGTTCACAGTGAGGTCTGTCAACGGCAAGACGATACCGTGATCTGCCATAACGCTAGGGTGACAAGGACGATACTTGTGAGGTAGATTGGAAATGTGAGGGTATGATCGCCGCGTTGACCGACTCGGGAGTCTGCAAATTTGAGCTGGTCCCCTCTTTTGCGATAAGTCTAAGGCGAGCTAACTGCGCTCGGTCTTTTTTTCTCCTTTCGACTTGAAGTTCCACCGATCGGGTGATTGTGGTTGTATCTTAAACCGGCGATGGAGCTGACTTTCTGCACAAATTCGATACCTGCTGCGCATGATCGACGATGGTGCAATTCATTACACCGAAAAGGGTGTCCTACTCGGACCTGGGGGTGAATGGAAAACAGTTTATCAGCCTTGGAGAGGTATAAATGCTGGGGACGAGAACGAGTGAACTTTGTCGCCCCTCGTCCTATCGTTGCGTCGACTCACCTAGCCTATCGCCCTACTACTGTCGCTCTTTGCCCTCACACTCCCTCAACCCAACCCTGAACTTTGCACTATGTCTGCCCAGTCAGTACAATTTGCCTTTCACGCTGAACACAATGCTTACCTTTTCGTCAGGACCCCTCGTATTTCTCCCGCCGAGTACCTTGCTCGCCTCGACTATCTCCCATCTGGTAACATCCTTGCGAATGTCGGGTGGCATGGGTCTGGTGGCTTCAACTACCTCACCCATGTTGGCTCCCGTGAACGAGGCATTCTGACCATGGTTGGAATGGTTTCTCCCGAGCGCCTCCACATCGATACCGGCGGCAACTATAATCCTCGTTTCAACCAGATGAAGAAGGCCAAGTTTCAGTTCTCACTCACTGCACCTGCCCTTGAGTCCCCATTCCATGCCCATTTCACGCAGGGTTTGCACTACCTTCGTCAGCTGCAAACGAGCGTCGCCAAAACCGCTGATAAGCACAGGTGTGTCTCTTGCGGCGTATTGTGTCGTTCCTTGCTCATTCGCCCTCAGGTACATGCTTGTGGTGGAAGGCGGAGAAGGGGGGTTGGAGGCCATCAGGTTTTCGCAGGACATGTTCCGTCGTCGATCGGTCCCTTTGAACGGTCCGTGCTGTGTACCCTCTTCATTTTGGTCGAGCCATTGACATCGTTTTAGCCTACGACACGACAGATGCCACCATGAACTGGCCTATCCCAAACGACCATGTCCGCGCCTTGATGGAGATAGCGCCAACGTTTTCCATCAGGCCCATGCTGGCCTACGACATGGACGATCGTCTGATCAACCCTTCTTTCATGGCGACAATGCTTCCCGGTGCGATGGTTGAGGTGTCCTTCTCCGTTCGCCACATGAACTTGAAGGAAGACAATGATACGGTGGATATCTTCACGGGTATGTCGGTTGATCCTCCTGTTGGTACCTCTCTAACAACCATGTTCAGCGATGTTTGAGCAAGTTCGTGTAATCCAAAACCCACCTGCGGAAGAGGCGGATCCTTTCCGCGCCAACGTCTCCCTTGGACCTCTCATTGGCGGTGTTCGTGTGCATGCTGCTGGTGCTTCTCCTGCAACACCTGCAGCCACCACTGGATCAAATACGGCTACCATGGCCTCTAACACCGCTGTGGCAGGGCACCAGATGGGTCGCTCCTTCAACGCTGTCATGGCCGGGCTCAACCGCATGTCCACAGCCATTCAACCGATTGCGAAGACCGCAGGGGTTGGCTCCACCACCGTTCAACCCATTGCGGCTGTGGTTGGTAACAACACCTTGACCTCCACTGTTGCAACGCCTTCGCCAACACCTTTCACCATGATCCCTGCCACCCCGCCTGCCCCTTCCCCAAGCAGTTCATCGTCAAGCACCATAGGAGCTCAACCAATCACCACCTGTGACCCTCCGAACCTATCCACTTCAGGCCAAGCTCTGGTCCCTGTCGCCTCCGTTCCTACTCAATCCCTTGTTCGCGACCAACCCTTGGCAATGGTTACTGCGGTGCTGCAACCCGTGGTTGCTGGAACCGTTCCAGTTGGGGAGGTTACCGCTGTCCCTACAACCATCGCGCCTACTGCACCGGCTAGCCATGGTCCTGCTTCGATTGGCGAAAGCGAGGGTGGTGGTATCGCTGGTGCTGGTGCAGGTGCAGTGGGAGATCTGACTGGAGGTGCTTCCAGCGCCAACGGAGGTGGGGAGTTGACTGGTGAGCACCGGGTTGTTCAGGTACCGGTGCCTAATTCCGCCCAGAACACTCCCACCGACAAGGATCCCCGTGCCGCTTCACAGCTGGGCGCAACTGTAGCATCCCACAGCTCCCCCTCGACCCTTGGAGATGGGGTTGGCTCTCCTTCATTGGCCTTCAGGTGTGTCTCAATGGTTCAAAAGTCTTCGCAATGCTAATGTCCGTTCGTCCCCCCAGCACCCTACCAGGAGCTCAGTTGTCTGCTGATTTGCTCAATTCCTGTTCGCGGAAGGAAAAGCACTCCTTCGAAGACTGCTCACCTAACGGGGCCCAGGACAAGCCAATGACTCTAGATGCTCTGGAGCTGCCCAGTGGAGATGCAGACGAGGAGGCCACCGCTCCCAAGGAGAAGAAGAGGAAGCGTGCTGCTGGTGCAGACGTCAAGGATGGCCTTGCTCGAAAGAACCTTCGTTCTGCTGCTGGCTTGTGAATGGTTCGGTGACAAGTCCTGCGCTCATAGCTTATGCACCGTAGGTATACTTGGTTTAGTTTGTATCTCTGCAGATAATGGCATGATGGGTGTTCAGTGGTTCCTCCATCGATTTGTGTCAGCTTCTGCGGACAACGTAACGGCAAATGCCGAGGCGGACTTGAAAACTTTCGGCGCCTGAAGCTCTGTCCACTGGGGTGATCGTTAATTGATCATGGCGAAGTTTGTGGTTTTCAGGCGTGCATACGGAGGTTTGGATAGTCATAAATACAAGCATGAGGAATTTAAGGGATTACAACGACTTTTTTTAATCTTACTATAGCGAAGCATGAGGAACAGCTTTTCATCTCTGACGTGCAAGGGAAAAATTGGGGCAACGGGGATTGTGACATTTGTCCCGAAGGCGGAGGGCGAGTGAGATCGTATTAAGGAGAGGGTCAGAGGATGCAATACAGAACTGGACTTCGGTCATCCCCCATGCATGAATGGCCACGCCCTTGTCGACCTCCATCCGACGGTTGATGGCAGGGCAGCACTTCCCACACGGAAGGGGGAAGTACGAGGTGCCCCGGTAGGTCTCGAGGGTGTCATCGTTGGGTGACGAGGCCTCCCTAGCATACAGGTCGCCCCGGAGGCTCACGTTACTCAGTGTCCAATGCGGGAACACAGAATACACGCGTGTCGGTGAGATGAAATTCATCTCGTGGGACCAAATGGAAGAGAGTGCTGTTTTTACGGGGGAAAGTGTCGCAGAAGAAATGGTGACCATGATTTGACCCTATGCACATAATAATAAGCACCTAACCTTCGATAAAAGTGAACACTTACACCTCCACCATCCAGCCATCCACGGTACACGGGCTCCTCGACATTGCCCCTCAACCAGCGAAAGGATTCATGACAAGACCAGAAGCGGTACTTGAAGTTATCTTCGAGAGTTCGCATGAAGTCTCCTCCTGCATCGGGCGCGACAATGATATTTATGTTGTTGGGTGGCTCCATGTCCAACTGGTTGAGGACGATGACATAGCGAGCTACGGAGCCAACCACAAGGCCTCCATGTTTCTTGAGGACGCTGAAGAACATGGTGAGCAAGGGGCTAGGAATGAATGGGTGCATGGCCAGGGCGATGCGCCTCGTAGTGGCCAGTTGAGTCGCCGAACGAGACGCAGTGCTCAATTGACGAAATGAGGAAAGGGTGAGCCAGTCCGAGAATGCGAGAATCTCGGCGGCAAAGGAGGAGTCATTGAAGACTTGTTGCTGGCTGGTAGTCATGTCGAAGATGGATGAAGAAGCACTAATGATTCTGAGCTTATATATACAGGCACTGAGACAGTATGATGGAATCTGGTGGGGCCGATGGCTGGCCAAATCTAAGTTGAAGCAAACGACATATCCCTGAGTCGGGCCTTCACCACATCTGTGTCGGGGTTGTCGAGGATGTACCTAAGCCGCTTTGAGAGCAAGCGTGAAATAAATAACGATGGTACACGCACTCAATGGCTCCTTGGAACGCTGGGGAAACCTCCTCGGATGTGATGGAAATAGGCTTTTGCTGGTGATCTGACTTTACAACGAGTACGTCCCCTGGTACGCGAAGGATAGAGGCTTGGCAAGTGTTCCGGATGACATCGTTAAGGCGGCACGTAGCCTACATCCTTAGGTTAGACAATGCGAGAGAAATATGACGTTTACACACGCTCGAGCTTGTCCTTGCCACATAGAATATCGTGTCTGGGATGGCGGATACAGTATACTTCTCGTGGCAATGAGCGAGGAGAGGTGCTTGTTCCAACTGCGTTGTTCGACAAGAAGACCAATGTTCCACGCATAGGTCGCCGATGTGGCCTGGTTCTTGATAACCACGATTGAAAGGAACAGGAACTAGGATGGGAGCTTGGCCTTGGGTTGGAAGTAAGAGCCCTGTGACATAGGGATTGTCGAGGTAACGGCACATTGCTGTGGCGATCTTGGCTTGCTTCTCTGCTATTTCTGGTGTCATCGCGTTTGTAGGAAGGGAATGGTGGATGGGTGCTGAATGTTTTGCCCAGCAGAGATTTAGCTCCCAGATCCGGGCCCCTGTCTCATTATTTTATTGCGCTTGAAAAGGCGACTGTTCGATGTCATAGTCTCACGACGGAGTGGTAGGTTATTTAACAAGGCATCCTGTCTCCGAGGGGCTTTATCACCCTTTATCTTCGATTCACCATGGTTGGAAACGTCGCTCTTTCCCTGAATATTCTGCCCCCCCCAGTACTTGGCCGACTCACATACTCGGATTGCGATAAGGTCCACCGAGGGTGCCTTATTTTTGTCGTCCATCGGTGCCTTGAGAGTGAGTAGCCTCTTTCGCGACATGGTCGAGCGTGAGTCCTAGAGTCTTTATTGTACCGGCACCCCGTTAACCCTGCCTAGACGTTCCTTGTGTCCCTTCGGAGGTACCCCTTCCCTTCCGCTCGGAGGTTCTCATGGAGGTACACTTTTCAGCAGTTGGCACTGTAAGCTTTGCTGAATACATTTCCCTCGCAGGTCATTTACTGGTGCGAGTGGCACGAGGGCGATGCTGAGCCTTTGGACGGCGCCATGGAAGCAGGAGAGTGGTCGTCTTGGGATATGGATTTTACGCATCGTATGGATTGGCGCCTTCTCGCGGAGGTATTGTGTGCAGCGGATTACTTGTTGATCGACTGGCTTGTGTGCGTTCCCTGTTGCTCTAACCGAGATCGGAATGGCTTTCTCACTCGCTATCACCAGGGCTATCGTTGGAAGTGAGATGGCATTGAGGATGCAGGATCGCCAGCCCGATGAGCTTCTGGCCATGTTCCACATGGTTTCCGACCTCTGCCCTGCTGACGCGGTGGGTTCTATGGGTTATGCGTTTGGAAGGTAGACTGAATATTTGGTAGTTCAAGGCACTCAAAGGTGTTCTTCCATTCCTCCAGGTGCTAGAGTACTCAGATTGATTCTGTTTGTACCATTCGTTACATTCTATACACTGTCGTTACAAGATTTTGAGGTTCTATGTTTACGATGCGGCTTAGGGACCTTTGGGGGAATGACCGAGCTCACTGTGAGGGAACGCCAAAGACGTGCTCCAGATCCTATCTGCCGATGACTACTGGCGTGGATGGCCCTGCTCCAACCGTTTTTTTTTTGGGGGGGGGGGGAGGAGGCTCTGAGTTCTCCCCTTCGTCAAGACCCTACGGTGAAGCGACCAGTCTCTCGTCATAGCCACTCCTTATGGGCAATCGCTCCACTAACGATCTCTAGGGCGGGGAGGACTTTATGTCGGGATATAATAGTCAGACAATTAGCTACTATTTTCCCTCGCAATCATTACACAAACGATCCGCTTGACTGGTCGCTGCCAGAGCCTAGCTTTGCCTCAATGTCGAATCGCGAAGGGTTGAGTAGCAACACACAGTACGTTTCTTTCTGTTTTTTTTTATGGTCTGTACTCACTCGAACCACAAGGGCCCCTTCCAGCCAAGGAACTGATGCGCCGGCGTCTACAGCTGAAATTAACGGACTTCAGGCCCCTGTTGGAAATACTGCTGTCGAATGGCAGAGGCGGGGATCTTCGCATCTTCATGTGTTTCTCCGGCGTACCTATCAACCTTTGGTTCGGCCGTCGGGTCCCCTGCTCATGAGGCGCCGAAATCTACCCCATGGAAACTAGTGTTCATTCGTACTGTCACCCTTAATTAAAATCGAGAAAACCTTCTTCCGTAAATGGCAGCCCAGGCTATAAACCTCGTTATTTCCTCGTGCCTGTGGGTCCAGATCCCGCTTGCTATCGTTGCTGCCATGGTGTGGACCAGCACGCCTCCAGAACTTACGGACGAAATTTTGTCCTATGGTGGTCTGCGTGAGGTAGCAAGTGTCGCTGCCTTGACCAAGCACGATGCTGTCACCGCACCTGATCACTTCCGACGTCGAGTGCATCGTCGTCTCGAAGATTTTCATCTCTCGCCGACTCCTTTCCTTGCTCTCCTTGGGGAGAGTGGTGCATTGGGCTCGGGATCCTTTGTACTCGCTCTCGCGTCGGCGCTTGAAGATGACTTCACGCCAAACGACCTCGACATCTACGTTCCGGACAGCTCCTATGATACCCTTGTAGAGGGGCTCGATGCTCTCGGCTATCGCCTCTTGGACCACAACGAGTGTGCGGTCCCTCCCTATGCCGATGCAAATCAGACCTTGACCCGGGTAGAGGTGTTTGGTACCGATAAAGGTCAAACCTACCTCAATATCATCTCCGTCGTTGGTCCAGACCCGCGCATCGCTATATTCCTCTTTCATTCCACCATCGTCATGAACTGGATGGACTCCCACTCGATCACTATCGCCTACCCTTCCTTGACGTTCAACCGCTTGTCGCTCACCAACGAGTGGAGGGACCCCCCTCTGCAGAAGCGTGTTGCGTGCTGGGACAAGTATCGCGGGAGGGGAATTAGCTTCCTTTCCAACTGCTGCGACGACGAGTTTCTTGCGGACCAATGTGGAGCCGGTTTTTGTTGTTATCGAGCAGAGAGGAGTACAGACGACGGTGGTTGCCTGAAATTTGACTTTCAGAACGGGGCTGGGAGTTTGCTCTGTGATATGTTGCCTCCCTTACGCTGGCATTTGGCTCGGCCGGGTGTTCCTGAGTCGGGATACGTGTTGACCCCGTCGGATTCCTTCGGTGAGTGTCCTCTCTCTGGTGACCGACACTGGCTAACAGGAAACGTGCAGTGTATGGCCCTACCGCCGAAGAGCTGAAACCGAAAGACCACAAGAAGCGCGTTCAAAAGGCTTTGGAACGTTTGCGGTCGGAACGAAAGGCTCGTCGTGCACGAGCGGCCCGAGAGAAACGTGTCGGTGGCAAGAATTCTGGGTAGCATTTCATGACTGCGTGTATAACCAGCATTCACCTCTCTATCTCTCTGTTTAAAGTACCTGTAATGTATTGATTCGGTGATGGAACTCTTTTTCGGGACTACTAGCTGCGCGACGATTCGACGTGGATTTCATGTGTATATAAGAGCTTTGTTCCTTCCTATCTGATGAGTAAAGTGGCGATACTATGGTTCAGCAGTGTGTTGGCCAAGCCTCGCCGTCATGGGAGCATCACACAAAAGCGGGATGCTAAAGCAAGGTCCGGAGTCGCGGGACGCGGCCCTTTTATCAATAAACACGGATTAATAGACGGCTTGACGGATAAAGCGTGCAACAGATCTGCGTCTGTTGATCTTGCCTTCGTCATCCTTACCAAAGCCAGGGCACCCAAAACAAAGATCATCAGTCATCGATTCGAAGCGACCTTTGTTGACAGGACTGATTCAACAAACGTTGCTCTTGGCATTTTGAGGTAGTGACTTCGGTGGTTCCGAGCAAGCGAAGGTCAATTGATTTGGCCTCATGCATTCTGCGAAGTCAAAACAAGGGCAACCAGAAGCACTAGAGCGCCCAGGAGAGACAGCGCTTATTCTCGCTTATCGCAGCGGTGAAAGTGCGTGAAAGTATGGAAGACGCTGCAGTGGCTTCGAGCGTTATTGAGAGGATAAGATCTACTTGATCACGACAAGCAGCGCTCCAGGAGGGTAGAAAGCAAGGAGCGTGTCGCTGAACAAATATCGGGACCAGTCCATCCTCTTGCTTCCCAACTTCGAACAAGCGAGCAAGAGATGCCAAGCCGCTCACTAACCGATTGCAAGGGAGAAGAACTCGAGAAGGAAGGCACAGAAGCAGATAAGGGAGTGTTGGAATAGGGTTGTGCTGTGTCACGCTGCAGGAACGACCCGGACAATTCTTACGACTTTGACCGAAGTACTTCAAAGCTAAAACTCTGTTTCCTTGAAGGTTGATTGTCGGATAGCCGCAGGATGGGAGACGTCCCAGGTAGGTGTAGGAAGGCGGTAGATGCAGAAATGGGTATTCCAAGCAAGAAGCCGAGCTCCAGAGTGCTGGATCAAGGAGTCGTTTGGTTTCTCCGAGCAACGTTCAATCCTCTTGCGGGCCAAGGCCGCAATGGCGACAGATTGTTGGTCGGATAACGTCGGACTAATCTGTCCAGGGGATGATGACGAGCAAACTCGCAAAGATTCCGAAATTAACCGCTGGAAGAACAGAAGACGATCGACGGGAGATTACGCCAGATACAGCGTGAAGGAGGACCAGCGCCAAGAAGTTTAAAAAGATACGGAGCCAGACGGCTGGCTCCCGTGGAACAGGTAGGATCCTATTGGTCGCAAGCACTTGCGAGTTGCGAGATCCAGCTCTTCAGGCCTACGCCTAGACGTGCTCACTGCTGGTGATAAGGTGGAAAGTTAAATCCAAAGGAACGCACCGCGTCCTCACAGAGTCACAGACGCTATTTTTGGATATTTGTGACAGAGGCACGCACCTGCGAAAGGGAAGGGTTGGGCGAGGACCACGAGGTCGGGACTAAATGCTATCTTTATTTTTGTCTCGCGGTGCTTTCCTCTAGGGAACGTCCCCGCACCAGCCGGTTGCTTAGAAGTTGTCGCTTAGAGCAGATCCGCACGAGGTAAGGGCTTGTACTGGATATAAGTATGTGCGATAAGGATTTGGTAGTTATCATGACTGCTTCCCATAGGACCTTCCCAGGGGGTTTCAACTCTCAGGCCTGAGAGTCAGAGATTAAAAATATGCGCGATGGAGTGGAGTGTACGTACCATTAATATCAGTGGGTCGAAAAGGGCCAGATGGGTCAAGGGTTGTGGCTGGCTGAGGCACCCTCAACCCAATAATAGACGCCTTACTCACCTGCGACGCCTTAAGGGGTGTCATCCTCTTTGCGTGAATTTATTCCATTGGTGCATGCCGAACCAGGGTGTGCTTAACGGCAGTGAACCTGCGGAGTCTCCAGCGCTGTTGCTTTGCCAATAACGCGACCCTCAATCCGTAGGCTATCTGGATCTGGATCTCCCAATCGAAATGCGTCACCTGGTTATACCGGTTGCGTGGACTCGGACGGGGCTCCTGATTGAATAAAGCCAAAATACATAAGAAGCCCTATGCGGGGCTTCTTAGGATCCGGTTATTCTTGCCTTTCTTACTTCCACCTGCAAGCGCCTGCTCTCAGTACCGATACATGGTTGACAATCATGTTGCACGTCGAACAACCATTCCACCACACTCAGGCTGGTCATCAGGCCTCCAATTCAAGCATATACAAACACATGACGGGCTCTAATGTTGGGCGCTTTGATAATTACCAGTGCGTAATATAATATGACCCTGACTTCTTAATTTTCTGACCACTCTGAACGCAACATCTAATCTTCTGGCTTTTGTTCCATCTGATAGTTGGGCATTTCACGGGTTTTCCAGTGGAAGTCACACCGGATCGACTTCCGAGGGCGCAGTTGTTTCATCCTCAAAAGGGGAAGCGACCGCGACCAACCTTGATAAGAACGCTCATCATCGCCTGGACGCCACGACGACGACGGGCCCTTCCTCGACTGCCTTGAGCCCTGTAATGGCTAAGGAGAGCACCAGTAAGCACTTGAAAATCACAGTTGATAACCAGGACGAACACCAGGAGACGCGACCCGTGGACATACCCCCAATATCTGGATTACCACCGCCTTTGAAGTGGGATTGGGATATTGAACATGCAGACAGAAAGAAGGAACGTCATGCAGATGCCGCATTCCATCGAGAAGTACCCTTCGAGGTCGATAGACGGGTCCTCAAGGACGTCGTCCAGGAGAAAATGGGTATGGAGGTCGGACGGATCACATTCTTAAGTGCCGGTGCGTCGTATTTGGACTGTTGAGTTACACAGAAAGGCTGAAATTGCTCATAGGAACGTTTCACAAGGTGATAATCTTCACCGTTGCCCTATATTCGCTTTGTTTACGCGATAGTAGGCATATCTCGTTACCCTTTCCAGCCACGAGGAGCTTGTCGCACGTGTTGCGCGTCGATTCATGCCCAGGCTCAAGACTGAGTCTGAGGTAGCAACGATGAGCTACCTACGCGAAAAGACCAACACGCCTGTCCCCAAGATCTATCACTATGATTCAAATCCCTACAATCGGCTGGGGGGTGAATTCATCCTCATGTCCAAGGTTGTTACTATGCTTTGGGTTGAATTGATTCACTAACCGCAGATAATAGGCGCCAGGGATCCCCCTTTCACGAGTTTATCACAGTCTTCCCTACAATGACCTCGTGAAACTCGTCAAGAACCTTGCAAGAATCCTGCTCCCTCTCTTCGCGCACCGGTTCACAGACATCGGCTCGTTGTATTTCGGTCCTGATCCACGGGCACAGGTTGCCTCCGGAACACCGACCCCCAAGGCTACCCAGCAACATTATTCCGGTTTTCCATTCTCCCCAACGCTCGGGACGATGACCAAAACACCCTCGACCCAGTCGGTGCATACTGTCATGCACGATTACCATGTTGGGCCCATTATCTCTTGGCCATTCTTCGGCTCAAATAGAGGGGAGCTAGCCCATCCCACAGAGCTCGACCGAGGGCCCTGGAGCTCGTTCGAGTCCTACGTCGATTCTTGCGTCGACCGCGAGGTTAAGGGGGTGATTCGCGAGAATGAAGGTAGATCCGCGCCTCATCGACTACATCTTGACCCGGCTGAGATTCGTGCCTCCCGGCATCACCGGCTCAACGCTGTACCTGGCGACGAGTCGGATGATTCAGACGAGTATTCGGATATTGAAGAGAGCGAGGAGGAATGGGAAGGGCCAGGTGATACCATGTATTCCGACTATCGAAGGATGCAGAGGAGCACGTTCTTGGTTGCTCACATGAGCCAGCGAGAGGAGGCAGCTCGGAAAGAGATGGACCGGTGGAAGGACGTGATGGGGAGGCTCGTCAAGGCCGTCGTGCGAAAGAAGGAGAAACACGGACACGAACAGTTTGCGCTAGATTGCCATGACTTGAGCGTGGAGAATGTTTTTGTTGACCCAAAGGATAATTCAAAGATTGTGAGCTTCATTCCGTTGCCCCTATCCCTATTGCTTCGATCTAATCTAATCACTTCTTTAACAGACTTGCATCATTGACTGGGAGTCGACAACAACCAGGCCGCTCTGGGCCTCGGCCCATCTCCCGGCATGTGTCCAATCTTCACCGTTTGTCTCGAAGCTGTTCCGCGCCGCCGTCGCGGAGCTCCCCGCAGACCCCTCCTTCCGTCTCAGCCTTCCCAAGTACCACGGCAAAACCGTGGACCCAACCGAGCTTTGCCGCGAATGGCTCTTTTACGAGGCTGCTGGTGCGCGATTACGCATGGCCCATCGCTGTGGAGAATGGGACGGTTGGGAGGAGGGATTGGTCGATTCAATACTTGGACCAGAGGAGTTTGAGAGCGAGTGGTTCAAAGCTGGTGCGACGAGCTACGACCACGAGGATTTGAAGGCAATGATAGCCCGCGAGGGGGACGACGTTCCTATCAATGGGCTGAAAGATGGTTCTGGCTCAAAGTCATCCAAATCATCTACATCTGCGCCTTCAGCACCAGGAGGCTTCCTCCCTCTGCTCGACGGTGCACCAGCAGCAATGCTCTCACCCACTGCAGAAATCGCGAACGGCAAGAAGCTGAATGGTGGGGCTGCTGTTGTTCTCCCATTACCCTTTGTCGTCGAAGAAGCAAAGGAGAAGATGCTGGACAAGACGGGCGATTTCTGTGGTGGACGAGGTGGAGAATTGGGGCTGAGGCTGGAAGCCTGGTTAAGCGAGAGTGCGAACCAGAGCAATGGCAAGGCTGAAGGAGGATTGGGCGTAAAGAAATGGGAGGGTGACGATATCAGTGCAAGCGCTAGCGCGATGGTGTTGAGTCCGACGGTTGAGCCATGATTGCTGGCCGCCACTCCTCTGTACTTGCACCATTTTGCACGTTCCTTCAAGGTATCTTTCGGCTTTCTTCAACTGCATATATTGCATTAGGCTTCCTTTCTCCTTTTCATATGTACATTGTTGGTTATCAGTCATCAGCGGCGGCTATCATGGCTTGTATTTCTTGTTCATTACATATTGCTCTAGTGTATCAGTAAACTGCGACCTTCTTACAATAGATTTTCAATGAAGTGCGTTGTAATTTGACCTGGTCCCGGGTTGCTTGGACTCGAAGTGGGCCTCGCTCTCGATGTCATTACAGACCTCAGCTTCCATTGCACCATCATGGGATAGGAAGGACAGCCTTGACAAGTACCGCGGCTGCTGCAGTAAAGCAACGACCTCTCTAGAATTACACTTCTGTTACAGATAACGGAATGGAAATTCCATTGGAGTGATCCTCCCCCTACGTTCATTTCTCGTAGTACACCTCAAAATCGACTTCTCTACAGTCAGCACCGTCTTAAGTCATAAAAAGTCATAAATGACCGAAAGGCATAGGATTTCTGAGAATTTCTCGTTCCTTAAGAATGACCTTATGACGTAAGGCGGTGTCAACTATAGCCAGCTAGCAGTCCGACATCATCGGCAATAATCAGCGTCATCAATCTGGCTTGATAACATGTGTATTCGACTAGTCTCGTCGCAGACCGTCCCGCACGGGACGGTCTTGTGCCAAAGTCCGAGGTTTCGTAGTGCAGTTAATTCATCAAAATTTTGAGAACCCCACCGGTTGTCGCGACTTTGCCGACCGCCCATCACGCGGCTTGATGGCAAGGCCGGAAGCCCCTATTGCGCGAAAAGGCGCGCGAGGGTTTGCAGCTGTGGCTTTGTGCCACTGTGGCCCTACTGTGGCCACACCGTTAGCGTAGAAATAGAGCTTAATGTATCTTTGATATGTAGCCTGACCCAAACATGTCATCTCCGCCTCCCCAGCCACCCACGGAGCCCTATGAAACACCTCGGAAACGCAAACCGCCCAAACAGACACTCGAGGATCCAGAATCACCCTATATTTCTCTGTCGCCAGCCAGGCCATGGCCTCGCGTGGCTAAATCAGTATCACGTACCACGCTTAGTGAAGTCACTGAAGAGATATTTGGCTACCGACCCCATAAGTGGCAGCTGGACGTCACTGAAAAGGTTCTACAAGGCTTTGACTGTATTGGCGTCGCAGGTACAGGCTCTGGAAAATCCCTTATCTTCGCAATGCTTGCGATAGCGTCAGAGCTCTCTGGAGCAAAATCAACAGTCATAGTCATCTCGCCACTGAAAGCACTGCAGAAAGATCAGGTAAGATATCTCTCTATGCTACACTGATCTTACGTCTAAGTCTGCATGATAGATACGACGCTTCAATAACCCAGTTGTGAGAAGAGCGATTGTCAACGTTGGGATCGCTACCCGAAGCCGTTTATCGGTAATGGCGGCAGTTGACTCGTCGACGAGAAATTGAGAGGCCTTGCTGGTTACGGCGGCTTTCAAAGCAGATTTCGCCTCTGCAGATGGAGCCATTTTGAACCAGCTGTCGAGAATATCGATAGGTGTGTAGGTACGGCCTTCATCAAGGCGAAGGCTTTGTTTGGTGTGGTGCTCAGATCGGTAATACTCCTTAATGAAATGGTTCGGGGAGGTGAAGCCAGCATCTTTGATTTTGATAATGGCGTCGTCCAATTTCTGATCAGCAGACCGTTTTGCTTTGCGCATAAGAATAATGAGTGGCGACGACGACACGAGCGCCAAAATGGGCTTGACCCCTAAGGCGCCCTTTCGGTGATCCATGATCAATCCATCACCCCACCTCCCATGCCGTCTCCAGAGCCGCGTCTGACAACGTCACAATCCAGTAATTTCAATACAAATTTTTGTAATGGATTCTCGTGGGAACCCTTGTTCCCTGCCAAAATGCGACTTTTCTGAGCGCTCCCTAATTACACAGGATGGTCAAGAGGATCTATAATTTGAAATTTGGGGTCGCATTAAGCAGCGGAGTGGAACTTCTCACTAAAGCAAATTGGGATATGCAGGTGCAGAGGTCGAAATTTCATAACTAACTGCCTATACAATAAGCGGACTTAGACCTAAGCCCCTCTCACGCGTGAGAGGGTTTGCTTAATTGAGCCTATGTATTCGACCTCAATCTGCCGCTCTTCTGCCTCGAGGAAAAATGGGTCAAAAGTTATCCGACTTGCCTGGTTCGAACAGGCGACACCCAGATGCCGTGGGAATTTTCCTTTACAGTCTGATGCTCTTCCAACTGAGCTAAAGTCGGTTGAAGACTAATTATCTGGGGCGCATGATCATCCGCTGTTGAGGCAGAATCTGCCCAAATTGGCAGCTGGAGCCCTCCTGCCGGTGGACTATATGCGCTTCGAGTGACTGGCAAATATAATAGTCTTCTATCTTGCCCAAGTAATCCCCTCGGAATCCCGCGTCTTTCGATCAGTCACGCGGAACAAAGGGCTATAGAGTTCTCAGTCTCAGACGGAGTAAGACGTCCAGTGCTGTTGTACTAGACCTTTGGGCAAATGAAATGTTACATTCCAAGGGTCTTTTGAAATGACCTTCACTTTCGCAACCGTTTATTTCGGCCTTGTTACTGTCACCCCAGGCTTGGACCGTAACCAGCTCACCAACTTCGTATGAACATGGAATCAGTTCGACCGCTCCCTTGGAGTACAGGACCATGGTCCACATACAATAGATTGTGGTGGCATATCTACGAGCGACGCCTTTCCAAGCGATGGACAGCAGCTGCCATGAAACTTCCTATCACCAGCATCATCTTTGACCTCGGAGACGTCCTCTTCAACTGGTCCTGCGATGTCACGATCGTCCCCAAAGAGACCCTCCGCGCCATCCTGACCTCTTCAACGTGGAACGAGTACGAATGTGGACGGCCCAACGAGGAGGACGTGTGTTACACCCAAGTCGGCAACGAGTTTGGCTTATCTAAAGACGCCATTGCCAGTGTCTTTGGCCACGCCCGAGACTCGCTCACACCCGACGCGAGGATGTTCAACCTCATCAAAGAGCTCAAACGATCTCACAAGGATCTAAAGGTCTTTGCTATGTCCAACATCTCTGCCCCGGACTGGAAAGTCCTTCAGCCCAAACTGGACACCTCCCGATGGGGACTCTTTGACGCCCGTTTCCCCTCATGCGAGGCTGGCGTACGAAAGCCCGATCCCGAGTTCTTCAAGCACGTCATTCACAAAGCCAACATTGACCCCAAGTCCACCATATTCGTGGACGACAACGCTAGCAACATCGAGACAGCCAAAGCCCTTGGATTCTACGCCATCCGGTTCGAGAACACTGAGCAGGCGATGGGGGACTTGGTCAAGGCGTTCAAATACAGCGACGCCGTTGCCAGAGGAAGGCAGTACCTCGACGCGAATAAGAAGCAGCACTTTTCAGTGACATCTCCTCTCCCAGGCCAGCCTTGCAACGAAGCCATTGCCAACGGTATGAACACCTGTCCCATCTCGGTAACCTCTGGGGTGCGTGTAAAGGGTGACGGAATCGTCATTGGCGACAACTTTGCCAGTTTGCTCATCCTGGAGGCGACCAAGGATCCAGAACTCGTTGATATCGAGAAATGTCAGGAGACTTGGAACTTTTTCATTGGAGGTAAACCCGTTCTTCCAACTCCTTCGAGCCGCAGCTGACCATTTGTGCAGGCAAAGGCCAGTTGACGACGCACGCGTTCCCCGACGACGTCGACACCACCTCCATCGCGTACACAGCCCTGCATGGACACGAGGGCCTCCCCTGCGTCATGGACAAGATCCTGACGTGTCGCAACAGCGACGGGATCATGCAAACGTATTTTGACGCCAGCCGTCCTCGCGTCGACCCCGTCGTGTGCGCCAACGTTTTGACGCTTTTCCATTCCAATGGGCGAGGTGAAGAGTTGACGAAGACGCTCGAATATGTGTTGGAGGTTTTAAAGGACGAGGAGGGATTCAAGGACGGTACTCGGTACTATGCCTCCGCAGAGTGTTTCCTCGCCGCGTTGGCTAGGTTGTTGATGAAGACAAAGGATGATGAGCTGAAAAATGCTCTCTTTCCGCTGTTGAAGAAAAGGGTGGAAGCTAGGAAAGACCTTGAGGTAGATGCTATGACACTTGCTCTACGGTTGATGGCGTGCAACTTCGTGGGTGTCAAAAACCAGGAAGCAGTCGATAAGCTGCTGTCCCTACAGTGCGAGGATGGAGGATGGGAGCTTGGATGGATTTACAAGTATGGTTCGAGTGGGTGGCTGATTGGAAACAGAGGGTTGACGACGGCTTATGCTATCAAGGCTATCCAGGGATTGGTGTACTAAAGCGTTGGCTCGAGATGTTGCCTATAGTCGAATGTGATGGTCGATGGTTTTGGAATGTCGTGCGCCGTGCTCGAAGTGAACGTCAAGTCTTCAGCTGAATTATGTTCGCATAGTATCGATATTGAGTGGTTTCCTGCCCGTAAGTCACGGGCTACCGGTTCCCGAAGAGGAGCCAGCGTAGTCCTTCAACAACGTTCCCAACAGTGAGTTCCTCGAGCAGGCGGGACCTCGGCTGCCTGGGCCCCTGCCGGGTGTGCATGGGTGGTACAGAAGTAGCAACTATTCTGGCTGAGCCTATGAGCAAGTTGAACATCAGCACTCGCTGAAGATAAGTGTTGCTGGCTTACTTGGACTAACTCAAAGATGGTGCTGTAGCCTGGACCGACGAAGGCGGAAACGGGGGTATGCTTGTTGGGGTGGGTGGCACTACAGCCGTCGAATCATTCGCTGCTGCTTCCCTTGCTTCCTTCTTCTTCTGCAAAGCACGTTCCATCTCCTCGAACGCGTCTCGGACGGTAGCTTGAACGGTCGGCTTTGCAGCCGTTGCAGAGCTCTTGGGGAGGATGCTTGCTGGCCATTCCTGCTCCTTCACACCCATTTCGACAAGGGCCTTCCGTACTTGCACCACGGATACGTCGTAGGCAGACAGGGATTCATCGTAGAGGTCGTATACGCAAATGGCGCATCCCGACATGCAACATTCTAGCCAAAGCATGAGCAGCAAGCTACGAGAATCCCAAATGTTGTGCTCACCGTCGTCAGCAGGAGGGTCGGGTTTCCGGGGTATGACCAATCCCTTGAACCGTTGTGCTTCATCCTTGCCTTTGCCTGACCCAACTGCGGTTGAAGATTCAATGGTTTGACCATCAGCGGTGGGAACAGCCTGGGTTTCCTCAGCCCTCAAGGGCAAAGAATCTAGAGCAGTGGTCGCATCCTCCCTACTTCCTTCCACCACACTCTCCAAAAATTCCACCTCCCTCGTTCTCGACTCTTTTCCGCGCAGGGATGTCTGCAGGCGCCGGTACCTATCGGAGAGGTTTTGACCTCCTCGAAAAGGAAAGACCTTCTTCTGTAGTGCTGGACCCATATGTGAGCCCTCAGCCCGAGCACTCTCTGTGGATTTCGAGGGCACTCGAGGGGGCCTTGCTGCTGAGCTTGCCCACCGTCGTAGTGTGGTATGTGTCCGCTGAGAAACAGTTCTATACATTGTAGGCTGATGTGTTATGAATATTGCAGGCGCATGAGAATGACCTGATGCTGCTGCTCGTCGTGGTCGTGGTCGAAAAGTGGTGGTGGTCGCTGTCCTTGCCGGAACGGTTATGCCGGATGCTGATTCCCACGATGCCTGGGCGCTTAATTTCAGACAGCTGACTTGACTGCGATTGATAGCGCCTGCTGGAGAATGGAACCGTCCTGTGATAGATCAAGCCTCGTGGTACTTCATTAAAAGTCTAATAGCAGGCTCAAGGCTGAGATACAGTCCCAATCAGCCTCCGCAGTTCCTCACGAAGGTCTCACATGGAACCTAAATCAGTATTTGCATCATTACCCATCCGCAGCCCGGCACGAGGTTCCTCGTGGGCTTTTATACAGGTTTCTTCCGCTCCATAACCTCTTCGTATCCCCTTGAAGCTATGATCCTCCCTGAAGGCTACTACGACGCCAAGCAACCGCGCAATGATACCAGGGACGACGAGGAGTGGTCAGAGGCGCCGACGGTGAGCATCATTGATTGCGTATGGAACCCATGACATTGACAGCTTATCGCCAGAGTTTGAACGAGGATGACGAGCCACCTCCATCGTACGATGCACACACACAGGATTCCCGGTCCTCGGCATCCTCCTCCTCCTCCTCCCATCCTCCTCCACGCAGATCAGCCACAGCGCCCGCTTCTGGCGCTCGCCCCGAGTTTGTCAATGCGACCAACTTTCACTTTGTGACCATGACGCATGGTTCTATCAAGGAGAAATTGGTGATTGACCCTATGCGCCATGTTCCAGCGATTCTTTTGCCTGCTCTGCGCCATGGAGAGTCGGCCGCGACGAGGCCGAATCTTAGGCTCGAGACCATGAACGGGGCCATCTCGGCTGATGTCAAACTCGTACAATCGTCAAGGAAGAACAGCAGACGGGAAAAGACGATCTTATACGCAAAGACGAGCCACGGCGCTATCGATTTCCGGCTGGTAAGCCTGGTCTACTTCCTATGAGTTGTGTGCTAAGCCTTGGCCTGATAGGACGACACACCTTCTGACACACCTCGTCTGCCTATTGAACTCGCGCTAGATACATGTAACGGCCATATCAACGTCTGGCTTCCACGCAGCTTCCGAGGTTTCATCACATCCTCCACACTCGCTGGCGGAACCTCCTTCTCAGAAGGCATATCCAATAGTGGCCATCTCATCGAGAACGGAGCCACAGCCAGGATCTTCGTTGGTGACTATAGCGAAGACGCAGACGACCTCGAGTACGATGAGGAAGACGAAAACGCTGCTGCACCCGAATGGAAGGGTGACAAAGTAGTTCTGCACACCATGCATGGTGAAGTACAGGTCCGGTATGTTGATGAGAGTACACGAACGCCTCTTGGTTTCAGGGCTCGTGGTCTCGCTGGCGGTGGAGTATTAGGTGGAGGTCCACCGTGGCTACCTCCAGTTCTTCACCCTCTTTTCCCGCTAAACGCAGGCGCCCATATGTTCAATGCCATGCCGGGCATGCCGGGTGGGCCCAGAGTCTTCAACCAAAGACCGAACAGGTCTCAGACGTCCGGGTTCTTTGGCCGCTGGAGTTAGGGAAGTGGGTCCTCGTTTTCTTCTTACTTCACGCCCCTATCCATTTGCTTGTCCTTTGTATACCACTTGTACATTATTACTAGTCTTCTTGAGCCTTTGGCCGTGGCTTGGCCCCTAGCCATATGAAAGCTTTGCCATCACCACCAAACCCAAACCCAGCCAAATATACACAAGCATACTATAAATTCCAAAATTTCGCAACGGAGCGTTTTCTTCAACTCATTTCACGGTCTCGCCTATTGTCCCCTTGCGATTTCATATCTTCGGCTCGCAAGAGTCTACCGCGGGATCAAGATTCATATGATATGCGTCCTCAGCTGGAGTGCCTTCGTTGTCGTCCCTGAAAGGAGACGTGGAACGGTATTCCTTACCAGAGGTCGTACATTCCTTTAGGACGTCGTTGTATTGGTTAAAACAGTCATTCAATGCAACACACTTGCTGTTTATCTAAAACTCCTTGTTCTGCGTGTTGGGAGAGGTTCGGAGCGGCTCGAGGAAAGGGCAGATGCACTGGGACAGATCTCGTCGTACTGATCATCCAGGAATATGCTTCCCGCTTGGGCGAACGTGAGCAAGGTTTACTTCCGAGCGTTCCCTTCCTTCCATCCTTAAGGGTTCGATGTCTCTGCCCTTCAGTCGACAGCGCCTTCATATAGAAGAATAAAAAAGGAACGACGAAAACACCACAATCAATGTAAACTGCAATGGTTATGAGTGATATGTACATGCATGCATCTGTTTAGGTATCGTGTAAAATCGAAAGCAGCAATAGAAACGTCTTGATGAAGGGAAGCAAGGAAGGGTCGTGAAGATAAAGAACATCCAAAGGAAGGTGCAAGAAATGCTGCCAAAGCCGTGCCAAGAAGAAGCGAGCTCAAGAGAGGGTGGGGGTAGAAGAAGAATTGGTTTTGTATTGTCGTATAGTGGCTGCGAAAGGTTGGGTACAAATGAGATGGGAGGGGGTCGTGAATGACTTGCAAGGTATATGAAGGTCGTCAGCAAGGAGGGATGCCACAAATACATCGACCCCGGACGTTCGGGGATTCCGTTGTCAACTCAGCAGATAATACAACCACAGCAACCCGACCTGGGCTCTTCGATCGCGTCTCCTTCTGACGTCGTCGTACCTGTCGTAAAAGACCAATGATCAGCCAAGCAAGCTCTGATAGGGCGCACAAGGTAACCATCGAATCAAAAGGCTGTGACGCGCAAAAGCAAGAGCCTAACCAAGACTAGCTCGAGCAGAGCTATCTCCGTAATGCGCAACGGGTAGAGCCTTTGGTGCCTTGTCGGTAGCTTGCCCAGGGCAGGAAAGGGAACACCGGGAGAGGGGTAGGAAACGAAGCAGAAACTCACCGTCTCTCCTCCTCCCTCTTCTTCCACTAGTCTTTTTCACGCTCCCGCTTTCCATATCTTCGACACCGTTGCCAAAGGGTCGAACAGAGATGTGCATGATGGTAGCAGGCGGCTGAGGATGCGGTGTCGATTCCTGTAACGATCCAGGCGCTGGCGGTGTGTATATTGGGAGTTTGAGATCTTTCATTATGCGGATTGGTCAATGAGGGAGCGACTGGATCACGACAGACGTACTAGCCAACGTCTCGTCGTCCTGGAGCATCCGTCCAGCGTGTAATACCCTCAGATATGACGGTGCAGGGGGTCGGTCTTCTGCAGGCCAATCTAAGAGCAAGAAAAAAGGCGCGCGTCAGTAACGATGTCATCCTTGAGGAACTGGTCGAGCCCAGTCCCAACACAAAAAGCAACCAGGCTCACCTCCTCCATTCCAGCCACCCCAAACGACCTCTTTCACTCTCCCAATCCCTGTCGCTGGTTCAAAGTTCATTGTCCGCCTATGGCCGGAAAGGAGGAGGAACGTGAGGTAGATTTGCGGAGTTTGAGGGATGGGCTGGTGGGCTGGTGGTTTCTGTTCATCTTTCTGCTCGAGAGAAGGAATAGGTGCCTCATTTGTCGAGGTTTGAGCTGGTGTTTGTGGGGCAGGGGTAGCCTCCAGTGACAAGACTGCAGGCGTCAGGTCGTCTTTGGGTGTTGAAGGTGTAGGTGCGACTTCGGGAACTGGTAACGAAGGAGAAGCGACAGATGCTGAAGGTGCTGGTACTTCTGGAGAGTTCGATTGGTCTTCTGCTGCTGCTGCTGCTGCCTTTGAGGGTGCTACTGGCGATGAAGGAGCCGGAGCTGGCGCTAATGACGGTGTTTCTGCTGAACTGGTCATTTCTCGTTTGCTATCTTGGTTTCTGTGGGTGGTGGTGGCGGTAGAAGTGAAAGAGCAAAGCAGACTTGTACAGATTGAGATTCCGTAACGGCCGTTTGATTGTCAAAGCCTGGAAAGGGAAGCTATCTCCTAGACCCTGGCCCAGTGGGAGTCTAGAGGTCTCGGTCCAATGAAGCCTAGAGATGTAGGTTTAAGTTAGCCAAGTTACTCCGTGCTTCTAGAGCCCATACAAAGCATAGAAGACAGGGGGTGATCGTTCAGTCGAGGACGATAGCGCAGAAGTGTCATCACGCGGGGTCCATGAAATTCCACGAGAAGTGGGAACCGCGTCATAGAGCTGACCCAGGAAGGGATAGATTTACACCAGCCTGTACCCTGTTCCGATTAGAATCCTAGACGGAATACTGACCAAGTGACCAAAAAGCCCGACGAAGTCTTACTTCGATTCTCGCTTCTGCCTTGTATTGACTATTTGATTGGTTCCTTCAAGCTAACCAAATCAGCCCTCGGTGAAGCTCTGTGGGAAGCTTTAGAGCACAGATGAGCTCTATGCCGTCACTCACAGTACAAGTGCATAACATACCAGCTCAGAAAGGCCAAGCTGAGGGTCGCCAGCGCCAAAACTTGCTGCCGTTGTGTGACGATAAATGTTCAGAGTTTTGACCCCGAATTTGCCGATTGAAGTATCCCAAAACTTGCAGCGGTAGGCTGATACCGCCTGAGCTGCTGGAGGTCTCGGTGGTGGTGGTCAGAGGACAAGAGTCTTGCCCCACAGCGCCACGCCCATTTGCCTCCGAAAGGGCCCATCAAAAGCCCCTATCTACGTCCGTTGGCCCTGGCACAGCACTTCTACCGCGACCGTCGCCAGCTACCACCTCAGATTCATGGTCGTTGTCATAGCTGGTTAACTGGGTAGGTATACAAGCTTTTAACGCAAGGACCTATATCTAACTGCAGCTAGATTTGCGTAAATTCCTTCACAAAAGGGTCAGCGAATACAGATCCGGATTCTGAGCATTTGTGACAACCAATGGCCGACCATAGTGACAAGCCCCAGACCGTACTGTCGCAGGCTAGCTTCGAGGGCGATCTGGGCACGGTAACGCGCCTTCTGAGCTCTGGCACAGACTATCTCGAGGCAGATGCCTCAGGGAGAACTGCTTTGCACTGGGCAGTGGCCGAGCACCGGCTCGCAGTAGTTGAGAAACTCCTAGCTCACCACCGACATGCTGTTTCACCTGAATCTAGTGGCGACAAACTCAAACGGTTTGCGTCGAAAATACGGCCCATGGGGAAGCTTCTGGGTAAACCCCGGTCTTCCCCACCCATGACACCCGCTCAAGTCCACACTCTTCCATTTGACGAACTCATACGTCTTTCTTCGAGAGTACGGCCTATCATCACCCCTATCGAACTTGCGGCACAGCTAGATGATGAACGTATCTTCAAGTTGCTTCTCGAGAATCTGGAGCCATTTGCCGACGCCGCCGTTTTGTTCAACGGGGTCTGGCCGGTCCCCTTGGATCCTGCAGCCACACCACACCGACGAGCGGTTGTGCTAGACTCCCGACTTGGACAGGACAAGCTTGACTTCAAGGACGGCGCCAATGAGGTTGGATGGTGGGGGAAGCTCACTAGCTTCATCCTCCGACTCGCCATTGTAGACGGCAAACTCGCGGTGGCAGACATGGTACTACGTCTAGGAGCTGACGCTGAGGCGGGCCATTCAGATGGGGAGACCAAATTCAAGATGATACATTTGGCCGCATCGTTTCAGCAAGACCCGGCCTTTATCCAGCTCCTGCTCAAACACGGAGCCGATCCCAACTCTGAGCGACACAATTCAACACCAACACCACTCTCCTTTGCTATTGAGGCCTGCAACGAAGAGGTGGTCTATACACTTTTACAATCTGGAGCTTCACCCAACGCATACGGCAATTCTCCTCACAACTCTCATCTTCGCCAGGCTTGTTTGCTTTTCAGGGGTCAGCTCGCTCAATCCGATCCAATGCTTCCTTTACGCATTTTGCGTGCCTTGTTAAAGGCAGGAGCCGATGTCAATGCAGACGAAGACTTGATACGCGACGTTGCGAGGTTGAGGAACGGAGCTCCACTTTTCAAAGAACTTGTTGCATGGGGTGCCAACCTTACTGCGCACAACTCTGGCCCTTGCGTGGCCAGTTGCATCGCGAGACGTGCTCTCGGGGGTACCGCGGCCGACTATCTTGCCATTCTGGACATGTTTATTGCCGCATATGGCTCCCTCTCCAACCTTCGAGGTGCACTTTTATCGCGGGGTCCGGATTACACACGCTACTCTATCCTACTTGAGTTTGGGCTGGACGCGGACTGTCCACTGGAGCCTTGGGTCTTTGGCGGTGTTGTTGCGGAATGCGTGGAGGACATGCTGCCAGGCCGATTGGGGGTGTTGATGGAGTCTGCCCACGTTGTGACACATCTGCCCTCCATCTCCAACTCGCTAAACTCCCTCTTTACCCAGCATCTTCACCACAAACTTCATGTCACAGACGAAACGGTCGATAGTGCCGTCGAATTCATCCGCATCTTGGATCACAGTGGAGACATTCATCCCAACAAAGCGACTCAGATTATGTTCGAGATTGTCCAAGAGCACCACGAATATGGCCCCGAGATCGAGGGTGTGGTGGAAGCCTTGCTGGACTTGGGGGCTGGCTTGTACCACCCCCGTAGATCCGTCATCAGAGGGAGAATAGCTCAGCACTTCCATGACATCTTCGCATTGGCTGCAATATATGGCCAAGAATACATCCTCGCCTGTCATCTTCGGCGACTACAATGTCAGGCTGAAGGAAAGGAACCACCTTTCCTTACCTCGCCGACTTGGTTCCAGGAGAGCGAATTCATCTTAGCCCGCGAGGCCCATGGCACCGACGTCGACGCCGTTCTTACCTGCCTAAAATCCACCAATCATCTCCTCAGGGCAGAGTTGGCTCAGGCCGAGTGCCCTCTCGTTGTCGCTGTCAAGAGGTGTGACGTAGAAGCCGTTCGCAAACTCATCCGAGTCTCCTTTGGCCTTGATGTGAACTGGCAGGACAAATCACACTGGACGCTACTCCACGTTGCCGTTGATGAGGGATGTGGCGAGATTGTTGACATCCTACTCCAGGCAAACACATTAGAGTCAATCGATACTCAAGCCCACCAGCTGCCCCAAGCCCTTTCATACAGCCACCATATCTATACTCTATTATCCGACTCAGGGCTCACTGTCAGGCACTTTTCGCCATTGCATTTGGCAGCGTTCAAGGGCAATCCCTCCATTGTCCAGTCCCTTTTGGAACACGGTGCCAATGTGCATGCCTTGACGGATGTGTTGGTACCGGGGAGCACCTTAAGACCGGCGGCGGCGCTGGATTTCGCTCTGTCCACATCGGGTTATCGTGAGGACGACAGCTTGAGACCTAAAGCACTACATCCGGACAGGCTGACAATCGCAACGATGTTGGCTGAGAGGGGAGCAAAAATGTCGAACGCGGTCGCCAGGCAGTTGATGGAGCTGAAGCTCGACGAGGTTCTTGAAAGGTTCTCGAGACACCATGCCCTGTGGGATATGTTTGTCGCAGGAAAGTTGCACGACGACGACGAATGAACATTGATCAATGGCGGAGACAAGTTCTCTCTTTACGGACATATCCTATGATACACTTCCAATATCATTTAGCACTCTGTTATTTATACACAACAACTACGGTATGTGATAGACCGGTGACCGTCGCTCATCCGAGCGACAATGCTCGTCAAGATAGGGGGTTATTGATCGCAACAATGCAGCGGGTGATTCGCGATGCAGACCTTTTGGCAGACCACCACCACCGTCAGACTCACCAGCGATTTCAGCATGCTTTGCGCGATGCGAAGAGCCCGACAGAAGCTGGCAGGCACTCGATCGAAATCGGTTTGAAGACCTGGACCGAGTATCCAAGAATCACGGCCCCCAACGAATCCCCTTTCTTCGACGCGGTTCACAGTTGAAATTGCCTGAAAACGGCACAAACGCCCTCGCCAATGATTGAAAGAGAAGAAAAGCTGTCATGGCTGGTGTGGCTGTAACGCGGCGGATCAGAGCAATTCCCACGCTCATGATCAGGCGGTTAATCCATCTTTGTTTCTGCTCTGCCACCACCCACCGGCCATCCAAACATCTTTCTACGGCTTGCTACACTTTTAGCGAAGGCTGGCCTTGTATAGGCTCGCAGGCAATGGAAAGCAAAATTCATACCGACAGACGGCGAACATGTACCCTTGGTCTCTTTCCAACGGCAAGCGTCAGGAAACCCACTCTGCAGTTGCCGGAGGCCCGGAGCCTTCCATGGACGAATTTCGTTTGCCAAAGGCGCTCAAGGCGCTTTGGATTAACGGGCGTAATTTGAACGCCGGAGGGCATGCACCACACGTGCCCATACTATCACGGCGCAGCAGCTTGAAATAGCTTCTTGGAGCTAGAGCGCAACAGGCGGGGGCAACCCCAGGAATTGGCCTGCCAATAGGAGGAAACCTCGATTCAATCGGTTTCCTTAAACCTCTGTGGGGTTCTGGAACACGTGAGTCTCGTTTCTGGGCTTTCTGCTTGAAGGATATGTTGCTGATGCCATGCCCCAGTCGCAAACACGATTGCTGGCAACCCTTAAATATGCTGCCCTTTGGAATAAGCGGATGCAGCATGCTAGGAAGAGCTTGCGTCCCCGATCCCGCAGAAGTGCGATGAGCAGTGGGTGGGTTCGCATTCTACCTGTAATGACACCATATCTAACGCGACACAGGTTCTGGCATGCTACACACGAGAGGGTTTTCCTCTCAGGTATATGCTCGAACATGGAAATGTGTGCGTGAGCAAAAAGGTCGTCTGGGCAAGAACAGCTCTATAATGGGACAGGAGAAGGACGACAAAGAGGACGATCGCAGGCACAGGCGTGGAATCGCAGAACAGGAGCAATGCAGAAGCAACGCCGGCGACCACGAGGGCTCGGGAGGAAGCGATGATCGAGAGCGCGAGGATGGAACTGATGATGAAGATCCTCCTTCGACAACAAGAAAGACTGGTGGGCCAAGATCGCAGGGACCGTGCTTTTTCCTTCTACACAAGACAGCAAACTCGCCGTCCTCAACCTGAACGTCTCCATTGGCCGTGTAAGGGCTGTGGCCATCCCCGCTCTTGCTGGCGTATGGGACGAAGAGTTTCTGCTGTTGGCGAGGGTGGCGCGTCGACTTCGGGACGGGCTATACAATGGGAATTCTTACAAGGCAGGCTTATCGAGTTGGTACAGTATACGCATATGCACATTGAATTACTCTGCACGATACGTTTGAAATAGAATGGCACAACAGGCTAGGAGTGAATCTACTGCAGGATGAACTAGGTCATGCATATGGCGTTTAGGCTTTAGAGAATAGGGCCGTTGTAACTTGTAACTATGCCATCGATGCCTCCTCAAACGATTTGCAGTAGCGAGACACCGAACCCTCAACCTTTCAAAGTGGCTACGTTAGTACTGGTCGTCAAAAGTCCCGAGGAGCCACGAAACTCACAAAGTTTTTGCAGCAGGCATGGATCTCTGAATGAGGGTTGCAGATCTCCCCGCCGTTGCGCTTGCAGCCAACTTTTTTTAAAGCGGCGAGATTAGTACCGAATGCAAGAATTTGCTGAAGCACGAATCTTACAGCCACTGGTGATGTTCGGGTCGCCGTCGCCGTCGCCTGATGCAAAGAGTGTTCCAATAAGCTGTGTGCAACAGACCTCAGTCGTGCCATTGGGGCAGCTCTGAGCCGCGGCAAAGGGTGCAAGGACGATGAACTGAGAGAGGATAATTGTGAAGATGGTATCGAACTTCATAGTATAGTGAAGAATGAGAGGTTGAGTTGAGGTGATAAAAGTGGATGTTGATGTTGAGAGGTTGTTGGTTAGCACGCCTTCTTTTATAACCAACTGGTCGCGATCGCTGTTCATGAATCTGTGCAACGTCATCATGCTCGCGATCTACCAAGCCTTCGATGCCTCTTGTCAGCCGAACATGAAGCTCGGTTAGTCAGATTAGGGGACGCCAATGTCAAGAGGTATGAAGACTGAGAAGTGGATGTGAGGTCGTAAAGATGGAAACTGACGTTGAGAGGTTGTTGGTTAGCAAGCCAGCTTTTATAGCACCCTCGTCGCGGTCGCGGTTCATGGATCCCCGCAACGTCATAATTCTCGTTGTCTGCCAGGGCGTCAGATGCCTTTTTGTCTAGAGACCATGAAGCTCGGTTTGCTTCAATTAGCAAGCGCCAGTGTCGTGAAGCTTGGAGTGAATTCGCTTCAGATCCGTACATGTGCAAGCATACGCCGTTGACAGCTTGAGCCCATCTGCTCTCGATTATCCAAGCCAGGCGTCCCAGTCATCAAGGAAAGGCAAAGAGGAGATGCAATCTGGAGGGTCGACGGGGTATAATAATAAAATAACTGAAGCTATTGCCGGATGGTGGGTTCTGTTTCCTGCCCGAAGATTCGATACCGACCGGCAAGTGGGGTGCACTCTTTAGAAAAGCCAATAGAAAGTCCTCCGGTGCCTGCCATCCGGTCATCCAGTAGTTTCAGCGACACGCAGCCAGGCTGTAACAGAAAAGGAGATTTCCGAACTTTGGCAAGCCGAGGTAAGTAGCTTAGTCTGATCAGTAAAGTTCAAACGCCAATCCCGTCAAGTTTCCAGCGATTTCGTTTCGGATCCATAGATAGCGAAGCATGCACGGTTTGAACTTTGGAGGAGCCGTCTTGTCGAGAGTATGTGTCCCAGCCAGGTGTGCCAGCTTAAAAGCAAGGAGAAGCGACGACAAATAAACTTCATTCCGAACGGCGACATGGGCAAACAGTGGCTAGCGCTGTTGTCAGACGGACAGTAGTATTGGCCCGAGATGCCAGAACGCATGTTGCGGTGGTGGTGGTGTTGTTGTTGGTCGAGGAACCGTCCCTCTGCTCTTCCGCGCGAGACTCTGCGGATCACAACTTGGCACTATCCAATCCACAGTTGGCAGGCGTATTTTTCCTGGTATCCAATGCGGCCTCACAGCTTCTAATCTAATACGCTCGAAGTATTCATAATGTGAGACCAGCTGGATCTCTAGTAGCGTTGGCGGGAACTCCATGGCAGGATTTCTTCGATTTCTCCATGCTTCTCCCGTTCCAATCAATTTGATCCCTGAAACCGGTCGACGCGCTTGCCTGCATGAGGATTTTGTGCCTCTTGAGCTGTAGCTTTTAGATATGTATCCATGAATTCACCATGGAATACACCTCGCGTACCGATACCTAATAGATTTCCTTGAAATCCCGACGTACCATGCATCCGTCGTTCATTTGCCCCTAAGCCAAAGACTCGGTCTCAACTAAGTTGATCAATACATATTTAAGTCAGTCGAGCGCTGGGGGAAGGGAAGTCCCTTGTAGGATAGCATTCATACGAGGTTGCTAGCATTATTTTCAATGTATCTCTCAAGCTTCACCGAGGACAACCCTTGCACGTTATGCAAAGCCCGCGACAGCTTCTCCCGGTTGTTTTTGATCCGCATCCCGAAGTCTTAGGCATGCTTCCTGGCCCTTCTGACACACAAAGAGCGATAAATCCTGCTGGTGTAACCTTAGGCATGACAACGAAGGTGTTTCACAGAACTTGTTTGTTAATACCTGCCATATGTTGTATCTTAGCAACATTTGTTTGGCCTCTGTCCTGGCTGAAGGAAGGAGTAACTAGTGATCACCACGGGTAAACCCCGGGTGTTGAGGGCTCAACCCGTACCCGCACCGCGCCCCAAACCCGCACCGAGGCTGGGGTAGGGTTGGAAGGCGGGTTGGCCGGGTATGGGTTGAAACCCGGGGTTTGTTTGGGGTATTTCGTCTGAACGCGCGGGCCGATAGAGGCGAAACACCACGCGTTCTAAAGGTATGCATAAGGGTTACAATCTTACGTATTAAACGTTATGATTGACCAGGTATTGGGCATGTAGTTCTGGTAGGAGTATGCCAGCTCAAACCTGTGTACTGATCCAACGGCTGGGCCATTAGCCATGCGGCTGGACGCGTTACAACCGAATTAATCATAGCTTCAAAATGATATATTTACGTCCAAAACGCGAGCCGATCTGGGGCCTCTATGAGGCTATCAGTGATTGGTGTGCTCCTCATGGTACCGAGCACTCGAACCAAATTAGCTACTCAACGAATCCATAATTTAGCAAGCGGCTTTTTGTATATTGTAGGCGCCACTTAAAGCTTTCGAACGCCGGTAGAAACAACAGCAATGAATTGGATTTGATCGAGATCGAGACTGTTCAGTGTTGCAGCATCTTCCTTCCATTTTTGGCCCAACCCGCACCCGCGGGTCCGGTTTTTTGATGGGGTCCCAACTCGGTAACCCGTACCCAACCCGTGCCGGGGTAAACCCGCCAACCCGCACGGTTTTCCCAACCCGTGGTGATCACTAAGAGTAACGGACAGGAAACGGTACCTGCATCGCCGTTATCGGGGATTTCCATGAGCAGCGGAAGAGAAATCCTGCCATGGAGTTCCCGCCAACCTTACTCTAGTACTACCAATGAGAAGAAACGACCAGTTTTCTGAACTGAAGTCAGAGATAGGGGTTATTGATCGCAACAATGCAGTGGGTGATTCGCGATGCAGACAATTTGGAGACCACCACCACCACCAACCATTTCAGCATGCTTTGCGCGATGCGAAGAGCCCGAAAGAAGCTTTCAGGCACTCCAGTGACATTGTTTTGAAGACCTGGACGGAGTATCCATGAATCACAGCCCCCAACGAATCCCCTTTCTTCGACGCGGTTCAAGGAGCAAGACTGATTCAACCAAGGTACGCCTGTTACTGTTATCCTGGATTTTAACGCCTGACATAACAATACTTCGTGTAGTCATCTTCCCGCTGTGATATACGCAGATATTCTGCAAGCTACCATTGACGGCCGACTCGAGCATGGAGCGAGCAGCAATTCACCCGGTCATGCAGACATAGGTTCGTTATTTGTTTTCCTTCACGGTATCACTGCTAACCCAGAACAAGTCTTCCTGCTTAAATTGAAACACGCAGATCGACGAGGTCGTGATATTCGATCGCTAGTCGACCACCGACTAGCACCTCGACCTTGTGAAAGCAACCTTCATGCGTTCTTTCAAATAGTCGCATGACTTCCCCATACACCATAGACCCATGGATCCCTTGACCTCAGGCATACTTCCACGTCGAATGGTCACCTTGCCGTGTCCCTGGCGTCGAGTACCTCGAAGCACATCCACTCCCCTCAGCTCTTCCCTATTGAAGCCTTCGAAACCTGCTGGACCACGACCGCAGCGTTACCTCCCCTTCTCCTTGACGAGCCCAACCTATGCTCTACCATGTCGACTGGCTGCCCAAGCGACGTTGATCGGCCATCTGACTGCTCGTCGCGCCAATAGAACCTGGTCGCGCCAACAAGCGGGACATCAGAGTGCGATCTACCACAGGCCCTGATTCTCCCCAAGTGCGCCGATGAGGAGCACGGGATGGGAATGGAAGCAGGCTTGTAGAGCAATACCACCGTGAATTCGACGCTGGTGACTGCGACGACGATACGATTCAGATTCGGAAGGCAACGACGATGGAGGGATGAAGGGGAGGACACGGAACTGACGATGAATCACCCTCCTTCGAGCACCAGACCGACAGGTCGGTGGAGACCCCAAGAACCATCTTTCGTCTCGCCGTTGTCAGCATACTCCTCCGCGTTGATCCCAGCCCCAGCTACGCGTCTGGCTTCCTGGACTGCACCCCGCCTCCCTTGCTCCACAAGGGCTGAGTGTACTGTCATCTCGCTCTTGTTTGCCAATCTGAGCATCCCACTCTCCATGCAAAGGCTTTGGTCACCCCCGCTCGCTCTCGCTAGCACCTGGACCCAGGAATGAAGGGTTGGACTGTGCGCTTCTTGATCATGAGGGTTGCGGGCTCGTTAGGCCAAAGTGTCCCATGATTGGCAATGTATGATCTCAAACCAGGCGTGCCCCCTTCACAAGGAAACCGCCTCCAAGAACGACGAGGAAGGAATCGGTGATGTCAAGTCATTCGTCTACGCATGCTTCGTGTGTTGTCGATAACCCAATCGTAGCTCGTCCTCCATCCCATCCGTGATCCCCAAAGAGGACTTCACATCCAGAAACAACATAAGTACCTTGTCCTCGTAACAAGGGCGAGACGAATGGCGATAGTGCCATACTGCAAGACTCGCTCGGTGTAAAGACCAGACGACATCGGAACAAGGGGTTGGCTAAGGCGACCGTCTTGCGGTCGGCGCATCCCAGTATTGGTGGCAGCATCGCGATCAATGAGAGCCGCTGTCCTTCGTGAAAAGCGCAGGGCAGTTCTCGAGGTCTCGTCACACCAACCAACTTGAAGGGTGGTTATCATCGGCGCTTTCGTTTCGATCCCGCCTTTGATGGTCGTTGTTCTTATCATCATCCTTACCGTCGTCCTCCCCTGCAACTCGCTTCTTTCTCCCAGCATCTTCATTTTCGAGTTGTGTAAGCAAACCGCGATAATGTCCACTTGATATGTCAGGGATTCTCTATCCCAGAAGTTTTTGAACACTGACTGGTGGGGTTGACCCGTCTTCTCGTGTTCTTGAAACAGACGCATCATGGCTAACACTGCTCCCTGCAGGTGTTTGCCCAGCGCAGGGCAAAGTGGAGGTACAAGCCAGAAGTGCAGGTACAATTGCCGATGTGGGCCACTACCTTCTCGAGACATCACGGGATACGTTTGTCGCCGGTTTGGAGGAGCGGGCAAACGTTCATTGGTGCTGATATCGAGGGGAGAGGGAGGCTTGGAGGACGACCGATCTACTACGCTGGCAGTATGATGGGTCACACACATGTGGTCGATGTTCTCTTGGAGGCAGGGGCGTCTGTGACTGGTTCCTCAGACGAGATCCATGTCATGGCTCCTTTACCCATTCCGTACGGGAGCATCATCGGGACGGGACGTCGTTGCATCAGGAGTGATCAAGGGTGATCCTATCGCGGGGATGTTGTCGGAGGGGTAGCAAGCATGTCCAAGGTATTGGCTGAACAGTGGAAGGAGGCGTTAAGGCTTGACGAGGTTGTGGAGAGATTCAAGGGACAAATAAGGTCCTTTGGGACATGCTTGTTGTGGGAAGCTTCAAGGCGGAGGCGTGCCGAGTGTCTATTGGCAGCTTGTTTTCAGCCTAACGTTTAGCAGTATCATCTAGTCTATCGATATCGTGATGTTCACTGTCTAGGGTCTAGAGTTCCCTTGTGAAATCTAATTGCATTCCCAGCACGTCGATCATGCAAGACGCTGGTGTTCCGCCTTCAAGCCTTATGCTTCATGATTGAGCAAACAAGGAATGATGCGGCTGGCTTATCATCTGCCTCAAAATTCGGCAATAAATTACCATTATCGGCAGGCAAAAGCCAATAAAGGCCCGAGGATTTTTACGAGGCATCTCGATGGCGGTGGTCCTGAGCATGGTGAGCAAACGCACTCGATTGTCACTGCGGTCGCGCTGTTGTGATCAGAAAGCCCCTATTGTGGTCGAAGTTCAAATCGAAGCCATTGTGATTCGCAACTTGGCTGGTGACCGTAACCATCGTCCTTTGAAGGTCGCAAATCAGCTGAAACATTGGATAGAAAGAAAAATGGTGTGCTTTGATTTTTTCGCGTTGCTACTACATGACTTATGCAGACTTCCTACAGCCCAAAATACCGGTTAGCACCATGGCCAATCACGGTGATGAACCTCGAACCGAACTATCGCAGGCCAGCTTCGAGGGCAACGTGGCTGCTGTGACTCGACTCCTTGACTCTGGAGTGGATTATCTCGAGGCAGATGCCTCTGGGAGAAAGGCCTACACTGGGCTGTGGCTCAGCACCATCTCCAAGTGGTCGAAAAGCTCCTCACTCACCACGAGCGTAAAACTTTGTCCTCACCCGTGAAGCCTGCTCAGATTCATACCCTTACCTATGCCAAGCTTCAGCTTCTATCGCTGAGAGTATACCCTGCGGTCTCTCCCCTTGAACTGGCGGCACAGGTGGACAACGCACTGATCTTCAAAGTTCTCCTCGAGAATCTCGAACCATTTATCGACACCACCGTCCGTCTCAACGGCATCTGGCCACCCATTTCTCATCCCCCTGAATGCATACCGGGCGGCACAGTGCACCGAGATGTCTTGGAATCCGACCTTTCACGCAACACCAGCCTTCCTTCCAGGCAGCTGTATGAGAACAAAGGTGATTGGCAGAAGGAACTCTTGAATTTCGTCCTCCATATTGCCATCAAAGATGACAAGTTTGCAGTGGCGGACATGGCGTTGCGACTAGGAGCAGATCCTGGTGCAGGCTGTGGACCGAGCGAGCTGCTTCCTTTACATGTTGCAGCGTCGTGTTGCCGCGACCCCCTCCTATATTCAACTTCTATTGAAGCATGGGGCAAATCCAGAAGCCAAGGGCAGAAAAAACAAGGAAACACCCCTCTCCATCGCAGTTGGAGCCTACAACGAGAAAGCGGTCACTGCTCTCTTGAATGCTGGAGCCTCCCCCAACGCATCTACTCCCCGTTACATATCCCTCCTTTACAAGGCTTGCAGAGGCCCTTCGTACGGCAGCTGGGCTGCGATCGAGATTCCTTACGTTTTATCGACAATACGAGCCTTATTGGAGGCAGGGGCAGACGTCAACGCTACTCCCTACTTGATGTACCATGCTGCCGGAACAGCAGGCGGTGCCCCAATCTTCAAGGAACTTTTATCATGGGGTGGAAAAGTCACTGAAACTACCTCTAACGGGTTCTGCGTGGCAAGCAACCTTGCCCAGCGTTCATCCTGGGGAACGGATCAAGAATATCAAGCCATCCTGGATATATTTCGCACCGCCTACAACTCACCCTCTAAACTTCGAGAAGCGCTCTTAGCACCAACAGGGGGCGCAGAGGAGGAGATACGCTACTCGATTTTCCTTGAATTTGGGCTCCATGTGGACACGCCAATGGATTGTGAAATCTTTCTAACATCAGTTCGAGGCCGCATCAGGGACCTGACCCCAGGCCTACTGGAGGTGTTGGTCGAGTCTGCCCATCTCGTGCCACAGTTCACGACCGCTGACCAGCTGCGCTTCTGCCTCAAGGCGCTATCTCAAGACCATGTCCATCACAAAGCAAGTCTCGCCGCTGAAATGGCCGAAAATATCGTTGCCATCCTCCGCTGCTTGGATCATGTCGGTGCCATTGACCCAGCCATGGCGACTGATATGCTTTTTGATATCGTAAAGCAGAACCGAGCATATGGGGGAGAGATAGAAGTTGTGGTTGAGGCTTTGTTGGATGTGGGAGCCATTGGTGCCGGAGACGGTTTCAACGACTACTACTATGACATTTTTGCACTGGCTGCAATCTTTGGTCATGAGCGCCTCCTCTCATACCTTCTACACCGATTCAGCTGCCAAAACAACGGAGATGAAGGTTCCTGTTTTTCACTTCCACGTTGGCTCCAGGAAAGCGACATTCCTTCGGCATGTTTGATCCAGGGCAACAACGTCGACGCAGTCCTACATTGTCTGAAGTCCAACAATCTTCTCTTCAAGGACACGCTTGCCCGGGCCCGTCCTGATCAGTGTCCCCTCTTTGCGGCTGTTGAAAGGGGAGACCTGGAAGCTGTTCAGAAGCTCATATCTCTTGGTGCTTACGTGAACAAGTGGGATGTGCCCAATAGCTCTGCGAGGCCGCCTAAGGATGGTTACACCGTCAGGTGGACTGCCCTACACTCTGCTGTCTTGGTGGGAAATGTTCCCATTGTCGAGATCCTCCTGCAGGCAAAAGCAGCTGTCAATGTTTCCTCGCTCGCTCACACAGGATGGTTTTTACATCTGCCATATAGCTCTCCGACCGAAGTGTACCCACTCCATCTGGCCGCAATTCATGGCGGCCCAGCGATCGTTGAGCGTCTTTTGGCATACGGCGCTGATGTGAATGCAATCACAGACGACAAAGAGACGGCACTTGACTTTGCACTCTCCAGCATGCCTGACTACCGCCACCAAAAAGTAGATGGGCCTCGCGTTGCGGCTGCAGCGCTATTGGTCGAGCAGGGGAGCATCAGTATCGGGGCTGGCTGCGAAGCTGGGGAAAAAGCTAGGGATCAACGGATTACTCGAGGTATTTTCCCCAAATCCAGGTCTTTGGGATACGATTGTGGCAGGGCAATGATGGGTGGTTGGCGACAGCTTGCATAAGAAATGATTTGTACTTGTCGGTATATACATTGAAAGTCTCAAATCCTCTCGGATGCCACCAGCCCTCGTCTCGCGTAGATGGTGTCTTTGAATGTTTGACAGTATGCCAGTGACCACCATCAACTCCTTCCTCGCCACTCCGGGGGATGCCTCCATCTATGGCTTGGATCCCAACGTTTTCATCGCCGGTGCTTTCCAAGTCTCGGTCCTGCACGTCATGACCACCAACATGGCTTTCATGATGATCCTACTCTGAAATTCCGCCTCCATCTTTGTCATTGCCCTCGTTGTCCTCCCTGCTCGTCGTCGTCACGGTCGTCGATTCTCCATCAGGTTCACATTCAGGCAGAACCTCGTCGCTTGTGAGGTTACAGCCCTTGTTGTCGTGGCCAAATCCTATCGAGCGCGACGATAGCATCGTTGAATGGCTTCTTTCTCAAGGTGAGGGGTAGAACAATGGCGCTAAAAGCCCTTAGCTCCGTGCGATACCTCAGCCAATGTCAGTTTGGTCAGTCAAAGCTAGGTAGCATTGCCAGGCATACCTTAGTCCAGCCTAGACGCTCTTGCTACTTCCTGACCCGCTGGGGGGATGATCAAGAGTTCTTCCCTTACAGAGTGCTCATCAATATGCTGTCAAGCCGGCGCCAAAGGCCCGTGTCCTGCTGGTTCTGGATGACGCCGCACCTTGGGGCTTGGAAGACGTCGACTGACCCATGATCCAAGAGCCTCTGCACAATTGTCGGATCACCACCAAATGCATGGCATTGCATTCCATGAATACGCCTCGCACTTGTCTCCTGCATCCTAACGTGCAAGCGGTAGATCATTCATCATCCGCCTAGGAGGTAGCGGACGAGGGCAGCTCCAACCTCCAACGGCACCTCCAGAATGCAAGCATGGCGACTCGGATGGCGAGTAGTATAGTGGACATGCCTCCCACCGAACCTGACTCTACGTGCCATGTCAGCGTCAAAGGGAAGAAGCTTGGGCAAGACGTCGGAGATGGCGACGATCAGAGGACATTCGTCGTCTGCAGAGGAGGTGTTGAGATGGAAGAGGTTCGCTGCGTGCATTCCAAACAAGTGTCATTATCGATGGTGTGCAATGACCGCAGCGAGTCGGATATAAAGATAGGTTGTCAGCGTTCCGTTGTCGTCGAAGGAGTAGTGTTGGTTATCTTGAACGTCGATTCAGTCGTTGTACTCTTCATCATCGCTTCCTCGCGAGTTCGAGTCATCGTCCTAGTCATCCTCTGCCTCATCGCCTCTTTCCGAGCCTTTACTTCCTTCTCGCAACCACCATCGCTCCTTTACGGGACTCATTGGCAAGTCTGCCTCCATCTCCGTTACTGTTCCCCTCCTGCCCCCATCGTTGTCGTCCACTTCGTCACATCCATCATCCAGTGGCTTGTTGGTGTGTGCCTGACCTCTGACAGGAGCAGGTTGCCAAGTCCCTGAGGACGGTGATAGTGCCGGTGAACACCATGGCCGCCGCCTTCGCCTGGCCATTGTTCTGAGGTGGAGGGATGGCGCATTCGCTGGATGCGATGACCTCTTTAAGGATCGTGGATGAGATGGATAGCGTGTCACGATCGGGCTGTGACAACGCGTGAAGCGTGCAGAGCGAAATGACTTGGCAACACGATTTCTTCCTCGTCGTTCCTTGGACGGCGATTTCATCCTGAAGGGGGGCATGGCTTGGGTGAGACCAGCCGTTGCCCATCCTGCAACCATCAAGGAGCGCATGACCCAGGTATTAGCGAGAGCTGTGGGGTGACCTCAGGCTTTGCATGGCGAGTGGGGACGGTAGGATTCAGCGTCGAATAGCAAGATGGGAAGACGCTGGGCGGAGCGATGCAGCGACACGGAATGTGGTGACGTCCAGGAGATGAGACGCGTAGCCAGGGTTGGAATCGACTCGGAGGAGGGCGATGATGATGGCGAGACGAAGGCCGTTCGTGCTTGTCAAGGGAGGATCATCGATCATCCTTCATCGTCTGTGTCAGCTCCGCGTCCCCTCCACCAGCTTCGTCGTCACTTCCTTCCGAATCCGAGTCATTGCCCAATCGCTCGACATTCCACCGGAAGAAGAGCGGTCATTGTTCAATTGGGCAGCCAATCGATTTGGGGGAGCAGGAGAGGGGGAAGCAACACTGCGGCCCAGCAGGTTTCGTCGGCTTGGATGGGCAAGGGCTGAGCGAAGTGGAGTGGATGCGTTTCGAGGTAGTTGACACAAGAGACGGTCAAGGCGACCAGCTGACGTCGAAGTATGCCTGGGATCAAGGGGTCCATGGCACCATGGTGTATGGGGAGGTCATCCTCGAACGATCGCGACCATCTGAGAGAACGCATCAAGGTTGCTTGCACAAGGTCGAGATGCGGCAGCCGGCGTTAGAATAGTAATCGAGGATTAAAACGTCGTTGTCGAGCTGGGTGTTCGATCTGGAAATAGGGAGACCTGTTCGAGGTTAGCAGTGATAACGGGTGGGAAAGCAAGTAACAGACCAATGTCTGTATGTCCGGTTGGATTGCTGCTCCCTCCATGCTCGAGTCGGCCGTCAGTCGTAGCCTGCAGAATATCTGTATATGTCACAGGGAGACGACTACTACGTGAGGTGTTCTTATGTCAGTCGTTAAAATCCAGGATGACATTCACCGGCATACCTTGGTTGAATCAGCCTTGCCTCCCTGAACCGCGTCGAGGGAAGGGGATTCGTTGGGGCCGTGATTCTTGGATACTCGATCCATGTCTTCAAACCAATGTTACTCGAGTGCCTGCCAGCTTCTGCTGGGCTCTTCGCGTCCCGCGAAGCATGCTGAAATCGTTGGTGATGGTGGTGGTGGTCTGCCAAAAGGTCTGCATTGCGAATCACCCTCTGCATTGTTGCGATCAATAACCCCTATCTCTGACTGCAGTTCAGAAAATTGACTGTTCCTTCTCATTGGTAGTACTAGAGATCCAGCTGCTCTCACATTACGCATAATTCAAATATAGTCGATTAGAAGGTCTGATCCCTCATTGGATACCTGAACAAATACGCCTGCCAGCTGTGAATTGGATAGTGGCAAGTTGATCCGTAGATTCTCGCGCGGAAGAGCAGCTCCTCGACCAACACCACCACCACCACCGCAACATACGTTCTGGCACCTCGGCCCAACAATGACGAACATCAATTTTGTCTGCCCTGCTTGTCTCAATCCAGGACGTGCTTGCAGTCTGCCAGGACTCTTGGAATCTGGGGTCGGAGTTCGAGCGCGATTGAGCTCAACGACACCGAGTATCTTCTTATGGCTTCCATCTACCGAAATAACTCTGAACGCCGAGATCGTCGCCATTCCAATGCATTATGCCAAACACACACTTTGTCAATGTCTCTGCGAAGACTTGCGACCAAGCCTGGACCTTTTGGCTTGCGGGCTGGTTTAACTAACCCTCATGCGCTATTGGAGTGTCAGGAGGAAAGAATTACAAATCGCTCTTGCACTAGAATTTCGAATGGAGTGGCCCTCTGAGCTTTTGGTCTACGACATGTTTCCAGCATCTTTTGCTCTGCACCGAATACCAGGGGAATTCCTTGGAAACGGTGGCCAAGTCTGGCGTCAACTGTGCTTCCATCTTCAGTGAGCATGGTTCTGTGTAATCTGATCTCACGCTGAGTTCCATATTCACTCTCCTTGCTTCATCCTGCACGTGCCAAACAGGAATCAGAAAACTGTGCATGTGTTCTACTATCGCACCACCATTCGTCTTCATTCCTTCAGCTAACATGAATACGAAAACCTCCTTTTCCGTCATAGCCCGCATGCATGCCACTAAAAACATTGGGCACGCTAGGAATTTCTGTTCGCTTGTTGAGGGAGTATGCCCCACTCGCCAGTGGGTCCGACTCGGTTCCCTATCGTCGAGTTGGACGCCGACTGCCCGTCTAACAGCAGCGGGAGCCTTTCATGCCCCAGATCGCTGTTGTAGACTCGAGTTCATTTGTCGTCGCTTCTACCTGGTGGCTGGTTCGCCTGGCTGGTATATTCAAGCAAGAACTACTCCAAACTGTCGACCGCGCATGAAGCGTGCTTGTCTGTCTATGGATCCGAAGCAGTTCGCTGCAAATTCCTCGACATTGGCATCCCCTTGTATAACTAACCAAGCTTCATGTTCGCCTGACAAGACGCATCAAAGGCCTAGAGGACGGTGATGATGATGTCATTGCACAGATCTATGAACAGCGATCGCGACGAGTTGGCTATAAAAGCATGCATGCTAACCGGCAACCCTCTCGATACCAACATTCAGTTTTAATTACCTCACATATACCTCTCAGTCTCCACTATGAAATTCACCACCCTCTTCACCCTTGGCCTCTCTCAGATCATCGCCTTTGCGCCATTTGCGGCTGATCAAAGCTGCACAAAACCCCGTTGAAACGAACTCTGCTGTGGCGAAATCGTCGCCACTTTGGGACATAAGTCTATCTTCTAAGTAGCTCTGCGTTTAAAGTAATGATATACGAACACTTCTCAAAGTCGGCTGCCTCCCCGTAGGAGGGGACGGGACCTGCTCCACCCCCCTAATCCATGCATGCTGCGCGGCATTTGTAAGTTTCATCTTTCAGGAGTTCGAACAACCAGAACTAATGTATGAATCCAATCTATAAGAACTACATCCTTACTGAAGAGTCCCTCGACTGCGTTCCTGTTTAGTCAGTAGTTGATCGAACAAGTACAGCATAGCTATTATCTTTGCTAGTTCACCCTGAAGTAATTGGCGGCCCTACACAGCGTCATGTCAACGCAGTCTCGTGGAAATATGCAGCGTATGTGCATTCAAAACTCGATATGCTGCTCTTAAGCATCTGCACATGGCGACTGCTTAGATACACCTCCAAGGCGAGCTGGTCTCATCATGGTCTCATCAGAGCACCGGGGCGTGCGCCTCTATATCCTCAAATTCCCGCAAGCACAGTATCTACTCCTTCTGCCTGCTGTCTCCCTGCAATATGGCAGGGACACCGGAGCTATCCTTTCATTTATGGAGGCGAGTACTTTGAAGATGGTTTAGATATGAAATGTTCATCTGTAGACGGTGAAAACAAGAGCTGCCCAATTCTCAACCTGGAAAGCATGCTCGATCCCCAATTCCCGACCGTGCTCCGGTCCCAGGTACATCACTTGCAGCAGTGATGTTGGTATGCAAAGTGCATGACGGAACCACACTCATATCGTTACATGTTCCCTTCTCACGTCTCCATCTCCTATGGAACTCAGACGACCTGTATGACATACCTCCCGAACATATTCATTCTTCTTCCCGAGACGCTCGAAGTACAGGGCGATGGTGCTTCCATAACAACAATCAGGGGAAAAAGGACCTTGTCCGAGCCAACGACTTGGATTAGAGCAAACAAGGTGTGGCTGTAAACTTCTGGCTAGTGCACATCCGTTGTAGTTGCAGACCGATCCCGGGCCTTGAAGGCAAGGAGTAGTCAGGCTTTGGAGATAGGGGCTTTTGATTGCAACAATGCAAAGGGCGGGATTCGCGAGTCAGTTCAAATCGAAGCCATTGTGATTCGCAACTTGACCTGCAACTGTGACTATGGTTCTTCGAAGGTCGTAAATCAGCCAAAATATTGTATAGAAATAAACGCGGTGAGCTTTGATATATATATATTTTGCGTTGCTACTACATGACTTATGCAGACTTCCTACAGCCCAAAATATCGGTTAGCACCATGGCCAATCACGGTGATGAACCTCGAACCGAACTATCGCGGGCCAGCTTCGAGGGCAACGTGGCTGCTGTGACTCGACTCCTTGACTCTGGAGTGGATTATCTCGAGGCAGATGCCTCTGGGAGAAAGGCCTTACACTGGGCTGTGGCCCAGGGCCATTTCCAAGTCGTCGAAAAGCTCCTGGCTCACCATCAGCGTGAAACCTCTTCATCACCCATGAAACCTGTTCAAGTCCATACCCTTACCTACAGCGAGCTCCAGTTCGTTTCTTTGAGGATACACCCTGTTGTCACTCCCATTGAACTAGCAGCGAAGGTGGACGACGAAGCAATCTTCAAACTACTTCTCGAGAACCTCGAACCATTTACCGATACCACCGTCCTACTCAATGGCATCTGGCCACCCGTTTCTCATCGCAGGGAAGGCATACCAGACAGCGTAGATCACAGAAATCTATCGGACTATCACCTTGCACAGAACACCAGTCTTCCTTCCAGGCAGGCATATGAAAATGAAGGTGATTGGCAGAAGGAACTCTTGAGTTTTGTCCTCCACCTTTCCATCAAAGACGACAAATATGTGGTGGCAGACATGGCATTACGATTGGGTGCGGATCCTGGTGTAGGCTACGGGCCAACTCACGTCCTCCCTTTGCATGTCGCGGCATGGTGTTGTCGCGACCCTGCGTACGTTCAACTTCTGTTGAAGCATGGGGCAAATCTGGAAGCCAAGGGAAGGCAAAACAAGGAAACACCCCTCTCCATCGCTGTCGGAGCCTACAACGAGAAGGTGGTTACCGCCCTCTTGAACGCTGGAGCCTCCCCCAACCCCTCTATTCAAGGATACAGCTCCCTCCTGTCTAAAGCTTGCAGCCTTTATTCGTGTGGAAGCTGGCGTGCGATCGAGATTCCTTACGTTTTACCAACGATACGAGCATTATTGGAAGCAGGGGCCGACATCAACACTCATCCAGGACTGATGTACTACGCTGCCGGAGCAGAAGGGGGTGCGGCAATCTTCAAGGAACTCGTAGCGTGGGGCGGAAACCTCACTGCAGCTACCTCCGACGGGCTCTGCGTGGCGAGGAACCTTGCCCGACGCTCATCCTGGGGAACGGAGCAAGAATATCAAGCCATTCTAGATATCTTTCGCACCGCCTACAACTCCCTGCCTGACCTTCGAGCAGCGCTCTTAGTGCCGGATTCAGACGGTGAAATACGATATTCGGTGCTCCTTGAATTCGGGTTCCACGCGGACGAGCCAATGGATCGCGAAACGTTTCGATCAGTAGTTCGGGGACGTATCAGAGACTTGGTGCCGGGTCTGCTGGAGGTGTTGGCCGAGTCTGCCCATGTTGTGCCCGAGTTGACCACCAGTGACTTGCACTTCTGCATGAACGCGCTGTTCGACGACCATTTTAGGGACCAAACAAGTCTCACCACCGAAATGGCCGAAGACATTGTTACTATTCTCCGCATCTTGGATCAAGTTGGTGCCATTGAGCCCGCCATGGCCACGACCATGCTTTTCGACATCGTAAAGCAGTACAGGGAATTTGGGGGCGAGATTCAGTGTGTGGTGGAAGCCTTACTGGACTTGGGGGCCAGCGTTGCTCGAATCCCCGCTCGAAACGAGCTAGGTCCCTACTATGATATTTTCGCACTGGCTGCGATCTTTGGTCATGAACGAATCATCTCATGCCTTCTACGTCGATTCGGCCACCAAAACGACGGGGAGGAAACATCCCATCTTGCCCTTCCATGTTGGCTACAGAAAGGCGACATTAATTCGGCCTGCTTGATCCATGGCAACAATATCAATGCGGTACTGCATTGTCTCGAGTCCACCGACATTCTCTTCAAGGGCAGCTGGGACGTCTTTGAAGATCCCCTCCCTGTAGCAGTCAAGAGGGGAGACCTGGAGGCTGTTCAAAAGCTCATCTCTCTCGGAGCTTACGTGAACGATTGGGATGGACCTTATGATGATGGTTCGAAGCCGGATAAGGGGGGTGCTGTCTCGTGGACAGTCCTACACTCGGCTGTCGTGACGGGACATGGTCCTATCGTCGAGATCCTGCTACAGGCAAACGCAGCCGTCAATGTTATCTCATTTACTCACCCCGATTGGTTTTCGCATTTCCCGTATCCGTCCGAAATGTACCCACTCCATGGGGCCACAATTCATGGCGACACAGCGATCATCGAGCGTCTCTTGGCATACGGTGCTGATGTGAATGCGACAACCAGAGACACACGGGAAACGCCACTTGACTTTGCACTGTCCAGCAGGTACCTTGCACGTGGCTGCCGCCACCAAAAGGTAGATGGGCCTCGCGTTGCGGCTGCGGCGCTATTGGTCAAGCGGGGAGCATCAGTCTCGGGGCTGGCTGCGAAGCTCGGGAAAAAGCAGGGGATTAGCGGATTACTCGAGGTATTTTCCAATAATCCAGGTCTTTGGGATACGATTGTGGCAGGGCAGTGATGGGTGGTTGGTGACAGCTTGCATAAGATATGATTCGTACTTGTCGTTATATACATTGAAAGTTTCAACTCCTCTCAGATGTTACGAGCCGTCGTCTCGTGCAGATGGGCTCTTTGAATGTTAGACAGCATGCCAGTGTACAGGAACGGGTTGACACCATCAACTCCTTCCTCGCTACTCCGGGGGATGCCTCCATCTATGGCTTGGATCCCAACGTTTTCATCGCCGGTGCTTTCCAAGTCTCGGTCCTGTGCGTCATGACCACCAACATGGTCTTTCATGATGATCCCACTTTGCAATCCTGCCTCCGTCTTCGTCACTGCCCTCTTTGACCTCCTGCTCGTCGTCGTCGTCGTCAATCTCTTCATTGTTCTCACATTTGGGCAGTACCTCGTCATTCGGGAGGTGGCACCCTGATGATCCGTCCTCCCAGCCCTTGTTGGTGTGGTTAAATCCCATCGAGGACGACAATAGTATCGTTGAATGGCCCGAAACTCCACGGGAGTAAGCCAGGCACTGCTTCCTCGTTTGCCTGGGTTGACGACCAGGGAGAGCATAAGGCGGTCGGAGGTCCTCGCCGCATTGAGTCATAGGTGAGGGGACGAGGTTGAGTTGGAATCCCACGCAAGAGAAGGCCGACGGTTTTCAACGACTGGGATGTGGTGCTGGGTAAACGCCTGAAGGGAGTGGTGTTGCCCTGATGCGTCTGCTTCGAGGTAGTGGGTGCCAGAAGACGGGTCAAGGCCACGAAGCATGTCTGGGATAGAGGTGCACATGGACCCACGACACGTAAAATGGGCACTGTTGCGATTTGCTGGCGAAACGACTACCGGGACGTGGGCCTTTAGATACCTCCACCAAGATTTGCGGTCCTTGGCACTCATCTAGAAGAAGACAATATGAGAATCGGCCAGGACGATAAGTTAACGACGTACCTGCTAATGATAGCACTGGTGGTGGAGTGATACGGTGCTGTTGTGGGTCCTGCGTAGAAGCGGGGAGATGGTTAGCAGCGATACCAGCAAGAAAGGCGAACGACCAACATGTGTGTGACCAGGTATTATCACTCGCATACTTCCCAAATCAGAGGGGTGGAACAGTGGTTTTGGAAGCCTTAGCTACATGTGAGATGAATACTACTCGAGTCAATATTAGTTTGGTCGATCGGAGCTAGGTAGCATTGCCAGGCAAACCTTAGTCCAGAAGTTCGACCAGTATCGCCTCCGAGGCACTCGTTCTGCTTCCTGAGCCGCTCGGAGGAATAATCAAGATATTGTCCCTTAAGGAGTGCTCGTCAACCTCCTGACCAGTATTGTTGTCTGGCGCCGAAGGCGCGTGTCCGGCCAGTACTGGCGGGGCTGCGATTTGGGTCGTGAAAAACATCGATGGATTGTCATGACATGTCTATCAAAGCCACCATGATCCAAGAGCCACTGCACAAGTGTAGTACCACTGCCGAATGGATGGGCATTCCTAGGCGGAAGCGGTAGGGAGGTGATGAGCGAGGGCTGCTCCGACCTCCAACAGCACCTCCATAATGCAAGCATGGCGATGGCGAGTGGTATAGCGAATGTGTCTCCCACTGCGCTAGCCATCACGCGGCATAGCAGCGCCAAAGGAGAAAAGGCTGCACACGACATCTGCATCGGCCGGGGGAGATGGTGACAAGCAGAGGGCATTCGCCGTCTACAAAGGGAACATTGGGATAGACGAGGTTTGCTGCCCAGCCAGGACAGTGTCGATATCGTTGGTACTCGTGTGGGTATCATATGTTGATAGTTCGTCGTGTTGTCGTTATCAAAGCAGCAGTGGTTTGTCGGTTGTCTCCAACCTTGATTCAGCGGTTGAGTTTGATTCCTCGTCCTCGTCATCCTCTCCATCGTCGCCTCATTCTGAGTCGTCGTTTTCTTCTCGTCAGCCTTACGGGACTCCTCTGCAAGTCTAACTCCATGAGCGACTGTTCTCCTCCTACTCGTCGCCTTCGCTGTCCTTGTCGCCGTCATCCTCTTATCCTTCCGTCCACCCCCTCCTCCTCCACCCTGAGATTCGTCATCCAGAATGACGGAGGCTCGACCTTGGACAGAAGGAGGCTTCCAAGTCCCTGAGGACGATGAAGGGCTTGTTGAGCGCCATGGCCACCGCCTTTCGTCGTTGCGGACGGGATGGACAACGCGCAAAGCGTGCGTAGAGGAATATACTTGAACATCATCCAGCCCTTGTCCGTCGCTCCTATGGGTGCCCAACATGCGAACCTTTTGGCGCGATAGTCCCACAGTCCACCAAGGAATGCCAGGTTTCATTCGTTGATCATCGGGTCCTTGACGAAGCCAGGGAGAAGTGAAGCCTAGGATGCCAGACGCGTAGCTCGGGTTGGGATTGACTGGGAGGTAGCATGTTGATGACGGCGAGAGGAAGACGGTTTGTGGTTGTTAAAGGAGGATCGTGCTTCATCGTCACTTCCCTCTGAATTCGAATCATATCCTCGTCGTCGTCATAGTCAACAGCATTGTGCATTCACAGCGGTCCCGCTCTGCAAGTCTGCCTTTGTCTCCATCCTCTCATACTCCTCGGTTTATTCGAGCGCAGCATAGGTTGCACGTTTGGGCTCGTCACAGGGGAGAGAGGGAGGCGACGCGGTCTGGTAGGTTTCGGCGGCTCGGATGGGCAAGGGCTGAGTGAAGTGCAGCGGATAAGCTGCGAGGTAGTCGACAATAGTGATGGGTCAAGGCAACCAGTTGACGTGAGAGGTATGCCTGGGATCGAGGCGTTCATGGCTCGATGGTGTATTGGAGGTCATGCTCGACCCGTTGCGTCCATCTGAAAAACGCATCGAGGTTGTTTGCACAAGGTCGAGATGCGCCAGTCAGTGGTAGACTAGTGGTCGAACATGCTAGTATTGTCGAACCGGGTGCGATTTGGAAGAAAGAAGGCCTGTTCTAGGTTAGCAGGGACATCAGGAAGGAAAACAAAGAACGGACCTTTGCATGACCGGTTGGATTGCTGCTCGCTCCATGCTCAAGTCGGCCGTGAGTCGTAGCTTGTAAAAGGTCTGCGTAGACTACGCGGGGTGTTGTTATTTAGTCGGTAAACTCTACTTGGAATCACATCAACAAGCATACCTTGGTCGAATGGGTCTTGCCTTCCTGAACCGCGTCAAAGAAAAGGGGGGCTTTCTGGCCATGGTTCTCCGATACTCGGTCAAAGTCTTCAAGCCAATGTCACTCGAGTATCTGCTAACTTCCATAAGGCTCTTCGCATTGCGCCAAACATCCTGAAATCGGTGGTCGTCGTCGTCTGCCAGAAAGTCTGCTTCGCGAATTCCGCCCATTGCATTGTTGCGATCAACAGCCCCTATCTCTGAGATTCAGGCGGTTCAAATACTAAAGTTCATACCAATAGAACAGCTTCCTCTGTTTCTACCTCTTAAATCACCTTCTAGTTTAACCACCAAACGCCAAAAAAAGCGTTTCATCTCGTTCTCTCGAGTCTCTGCCTTTCAATCAAACGCATCATCTCACTGCCAAACGTTCCCGGGACTACGAACGACAACGCCAGTTTCCCGAGATCCTGCCTTCTCAATCGAGCTCTAGTCCGTAGCTTTCTTTGATGGTTTCCCCTCTCACGCCTCCTCTACTTAGGACTAGAGCTTCGATCGGAGACGGCAGTCTTGCCTGACCTCTCAAGTCCTGCCTTGTCTTCCTTGATGTTTCATCCTGGTGGTGAGTTGCAGGACGTCGTAGCCGCCATCTATGCTTGTGGCAAACATGACAGCAGATTTGGCCATTTCCGGGGGTTGTGAACTTGCAGGTCTTATGGCTCTTGCGGATGCCTTTGTAAGATCTTCTGTCTACCGCTTGTGTAGTCGAGTACAGGTTTAGCTAGCTAATCAACTCCGTTTGTAAAGTGTCGTTGTATAAGTATATAGGGAATTCATATATTTGTATGTGTGTAGAACATGCTGACTTGCGAAAGAAGAGTAAATTGATATCCAGAGAGCTCAGGTTGAGGTTCACGAGGAAAGGTAGCTGCCACCCCATCAACCCCCCCTTCCGATGATTCCTCCACGTCGAGATGAAGATCAGGCTGATGTCCGTCGTCGTTCCCAAACAGTTGCTGAGGACTGAGGGGTCTTACAATAGCAGCTTTTCGCGACTCAAAGTCTTGTAAGAGTTGAAAGATACGACTGTGGCCATTGGCCTGCGCCGCTGATATCGCGGTGTGACCGTCTTGGATGCTCCTGATGGAGGTGTTGACGTTCGGTACACTGAGAAGCAGACGGACAATAGCTTCGTGGCCCTTTTTCGCCGCGATTTTAATTGCCGTATCCCTATCATTGTTGAATGCATTCACATCGAAAGGGCCAGTGGCAAGAAGGCGTTCAACAATGACACTGTAGCCCTGTTCAGCAGCTAGGAGGAGTGCCGCCGACCCGTGGTTGTTGGCCTGGTTGACCGCGATCCCAGGGTGCTCCAGGAGGAGCTTGACGGTGCCTTCGTGGCCATACCTAGCAGCCAGCATAAGCACTGACCGCCCATCGCTGTCGACCAGGTTGACTGCAATTTCGGAGTGCTCTAGGAGGAGCTTGACGGTGCCTTCGTGGCCATACATAGCAGCCAGCATGAGGGCTGACCACCCATTTCTGGCAACCAGGTTGACTGCGATCCCGGGGTGCACTAGGAGGAGCTTGATGGTGCCTTCGTGACCATTCTGGGAAGCTAGCATGAGCGCTGACCACCCATTGCTTTTGACCAGGTTGACTGCGATCCCGGGGTGCGCCAGGAGGAGCTTGACGGTGCCTTCGTGGCCATCCTGAGCAGCTAGCATGAGTGCTGATGACCCTTTGCTGGTGACCAGGTTGACTGCGATCCCAGGGTGCGCCAGAAGGAGCTTGACGGTGCCTTCATGACCATTCTGAGCAGCCAGGATGAGGGCTGTTCCCCCATCGCTGGGGACCAGGTTGACAGCAATCCCGGGGTACGCCAGGAGGAGCTTGAGGGTGCCTTCGTGACCCTTGTGAGCAGCCAGGATGAGTGCTGACCACCCATTGCTGGTGACCAGGTTGACCGCGATCCCAGGGTACGCCAGGAGGAGCTTGATGGTGCCTTTGTGACCATTCTGAGAAGCCAACATGAGCGCTGACCACCCATTGCTTTTGACCAGGTTGACTGCGATCCCGGGGTGCGCCAGGAGGAGCTTGACGGTGCCTTCGTGACCATTCTGAGCAGCCAGCATGAGTGCTGACCACCCATTGCTGGCAACCAGGTTGACTTCAATCCCGGGGTGCTCTAAGAGGAGCTTGACGGTGCCTTCATGACCATTCTGAGCAGCCAGGATGAGCGCTGACCACCCATCGCTTCCAACCAGGTTGACTGCGATCCCGGGGTGCGCTAGGAGGAGCTTGACGGTGCCTTCATGACCATTCTGAGCAGGCAGGATGAGGGCTGTTCCCCCATCGCTTGCAACCAGGTTGACCGCGATCCCAGGGTGCGCCAGGACGAGCTTGACAGTGCCTTCGTGACCATTCTGAGCAGCCAGCATGAGTGCTGACCACCCATTGCTGGCAACCAGGTTGACTTCAATCCCGGGGTGCTCTAAGAGGAGCTTGACGGTGCCTTCATGACCATTCTGAGCAGCCAGGATGAGCGCTGACCACCCATCGCTTCCAACCAGGTTGACTGCGATCCCGGGGTGCGCTAGGAGGAGCTTGACGGTGCCTTCATGACCATTCTGAGCAGGCAGGATGAGGGCTGTTCCCCCATCGCTGGGGACCAGGTTGACAGCGATCCCGGGATACGCCAGGAGGAGCTTGAGGGTGCCTTCGTGACCCTTGTGAGCAGCCAGGATGAGTGCTGACCACCCATCGCTGGTGACCAGGTTGACCGCAATCCCGGGGTACGCCAGGAGGAGCTTGACGGTGCCTTTGTGACCATTCTGAGAAGCCAACATGAGCGCTGACCACCCATCGCTTCTGACCAGGTTGACCTGGATCTCAGACAATGCAAGGAGGGATCCAACAAGTCCTTCATGACCAAACCAAGATGCTACTATCAAAGCCGACTGTTGATTCAGTTTGGTTCTCAGATTTGGTTGGGCAGTATTTTTGATCAATGCCAATGGCAGATCATAGAGGCAGAGAATGTGGAGAGGAGCAAGGATGTCAAAGAAGAAAGTGCGGTCAAGACTGGTGAAAGCAGGGAAACCCTGGCTGCCAGTGATAAATTGGGCAGTCATGTGTTTGGTCTCCTCTATGTCCAACCCTGCACAAGCATGAACAGCCCAAGCCTCAGATGCGTAAGCAAGCAGGGGGTCTTTCTTCAAGGCAGCTTTATACTCCTCTCCTGAGCTGATGGTTGTATTCTGGAAGCCGCAGTCGGCAAGATGGGTCATGCAGACAGCGGTGAGGAGAGAATGGGGGTGGGGAAATGCATTGTGGACAAGACTTTCCAACGTCTCTTTAGCGGTATAGTCTAACAAATCGTCAGCCAGGGTCAGAACACAAGTGTTACTACATGACTTACGAACGAGTCGGACAAGCCCACTTTCTTCCTCAACAGTGATCAGCCCACTACATAGAGAGACAAGGGTGGTCCCAGGAACCAGCCGATCGAGCTCAAACTTGTGGGTATCCGAGGAGACAGTGGCAACGGCACACTCCAGCTCATCTAACGACATGGACCTTGACGCATTGAGGACCCAAACCAAGACAGCTTGCACGAGGGATACATGCTTGCGACCTTCATTGGTTATCCTGGCCCAAGTGTGATGATACACGCCCTCAATACTGGACGGAAAGGCTTCGAGCATGTGCCTCACATCTTGGGCACTGAAGCATTTGCCTAATGCATCCAGCTGGAGAGATGCATGCAAGAACCTGATGACACAGCATGGTTAGCCCCAAACTTTGGTGCCTGCACAGGGGACTTCTTACATGCCACCACAATTGCCCTTGATGGTTGAGATAATCTCATCCCTCAAAGATGGGTTGACCTCCAGTAAACGCCGAAGTTGCACATTCTTCTTGATTTCTTTCGTGATGTGAAGATCGATGTCGGCGTCCTGGGCAACAATGTGAAAGGTGTGTGCCTCTGGGAAGTGGGCTTCCACAGTCCTCAGCAGCCGTGACGTTACAAAAAGCTTTACATTCAATGATGCAAGTCTCTCCACAACCGCTAGCTGAATGTTGATGGGGGCTTCGTCCAGAGCATCGAGAATGTAGAATGTGACAGACATGCCCTCTGTGATTCGGCGGAGGAGGGATAACAGTTGTCCCTCGGTGGGTTCTGTCCTTTCGCGGAGATGACGAGCATAGGCTTGTTCGATGAGGGCTTGACACTCGGGGTGTCGCTCGTGTGTTTGCATCACGAGAATTTCGAGGATATGGCGGACCGTCAATTCTGCATGGTCGCTATAGCGGAAGTAGATGTAGCAGACACAGATTTTGGCGTCTGGCTCTTCGCACAGTGCTTCAAGGTGCTGGATGACAATTGATCTGTAGCCAAGCTTCAGCAAGCGGTTCCACGGGTTAGGGAAGCTACTCACGCAAGGAGAGTCTTGCCGGCGCCGGCTACGAGGAGATGTTAGACACAGAGGGTAATATTTGTGTCAAAGTGACTTACGAATACCTGACCCCCAAAAGATCTTGATATCGCCGTTGGGCTCGAGCCAGAGGCGAAACTTTTTGCCTTTGATGAGCCACATCCCAGTCCCTTCTGTGGCTTTGCTTAACATGTTGTGATAGATGTTGCGGAAATTGGGTATCGACTCCAAGATCGCCAGAATGTCTCTCGGGCGCTCGGAGTGGTAATGATGGCTGTGGTTGTTCACGACATCACCTCCAATGGCGGTGAAGTTCGAGTCCTTGAATTGGGGGTTGTGGGCGTTGGAGAACATTTCGGCGGGTCTGAGTGAGAGAGATCCATATCCAACTCCTGTGGATATCTCAGATCGACGACAGATGATTAGGCAGGGATGAGGCTCACCTCCACCCAGGCCGATGCCGGAAGACCTTCGCACAATCTAGTAAACGGTTAATTGCGAACCCGTGCACGTCAGAACGAAAGTACTCACATTGCGTGGAGAAAACTGGGCCATCGATTGGGTCAGAAGGGAGTGGAAATGGACGGGGGAAGAGGCAGGGTGAGGGAGAAGGGGAAGGGTGTTAAAGTGATCCCAGCCTTGCGGCCTCGAGGCGACCTTAAGGTGGACTTTGATGATGATGGCAGCCATCATGGAAAAGCCTTTGTGAATTGAACTGATGATCGATAGGCGCTCATGGCTCTTGTTGGAAGATGCCAAGATGAGGCCTGAACTCGCAGCTGAACTCGTTGCCATTCCATGCTGCTCGCACGCAATAGCGCTGGATTTCGACGCGTAAATTCGCTGTGAATGTCGGTACCATCGGTCAAGCATCTGAGGATGAAAAGTTTATCCCAAAGTTTCTTCAATACAGAGGGGCTGGCAGCGCAGAAGGAATGTGTCTCAAGTTTGCGGCCTACAGTGCTCGGAAACCAAGTTATGTGAGAATAGTAACGAGAACATATTCATCAAGCCAAATGATCATTCTCCGACGCGAACGCTTGAAAGTTCGTCGTGGTGAAGTCGGTTTCCAAATTCTTGCGCTTATCACAACCACGTCTTTGGATGGGGAAATTCTTGGTTTTCCCTGGAAAATGCGACGCACCCTGTGAGCAGACATCCATAAGACCTTACAACCAACATCTAGACGTATTCATGATCAGGCATGATTCATCTAGTTTAGGATAGCTGTAAATGGTGGAGGAACGTTTGCTCGAGAGTGTCAAAGGATTGCGCCACAAACAATAATATTGACCAGGCTGCGCACGACGTCTGCATCGGCTGGGGAGATGGTGGCAAGTAGATGGCATCCGTCGTCTGCAAAGGGAACGTTGGGACGGACGAGGTTTGCTGCCCAGCCAGGACAGGATCGATATCGTTGGCACTCGTGTGGGTATCAGACGATGTTGATAGCTCGTCGTGTTATCGTTATCAAAGCAGCAGTGGTTTGTCGGTTGTCGTCAACCTTGATTCAGCGGTTGAGTTTGGTTCCTCGTCCTCGTTATCCTCTTCATCGTCGCCTCATTCCGAGTCTTCATTTCCGTCCCGTAAGCCTTACGGAACTCCTCTGAAAGTCTACCTCCATAAGCGACTGTTCTCCTCCTACTCGTCGTCTTCGCTGTCCCTTTCGTCGCCATCCTCTTATCCTTCCGTCAACCCCCTCCTCGTCCACCCTGAGATTCGTCATCCAGAATGGCGCGGAGGCTGGACCTTGGACAGCAACAGGCTTCCAAGCTCCCGAGGACAATGTCGCTCTCTTGTTGAACCCCAACGGCTGCTGCCTTTCGTCATCGCAGGCAGGTAGGATGGACAACGCGCAAAGCGTGCGTAGAGGAATGACTTGACCGTCATCCAGCCCTTGTGTAAGGGATGGCTTCCCTAAAAGCCCCTGTTTCGGAGCTTGCCTTTGTTTAGATCTAAGGCTGCCGTCGCGCCTGGCTGGCGCGCCAGCCCTTTTCGTACAACAGACACCTTACCCTTACCCTTGATGATGCATTTGCCACAGTTCTCGTTCATACCCTAGACCGACAGTTCCAATATACAACTGGTCGTGCTCTGTTTCGGTGTGAATCGCGAGCTGGCAACGCCCATCTCTTACACTTTTTTGAGCATTCAGAATTCTTGCTCACCACTCTTGCTTTTTGGGACCACCCCAACACCTCCAAGGGCTCTAATCCCCATCCTGCATCTACACACTCCCTCTATCATACATGGAGCATCCCCGCCTTCGTCACTCGACTCGCAACGTGCAACCTCGCGATCGGCCGCGAGAACTGGCGACGTTTATCCACACCCGACTCAAGGTGCTGGGACCAGTCGAGAAACACGTCGAGGCTTATAACGAGGTGTTGTCGGCCGCCGGAAACCCCGTCGAGTGGGACAAGAAGATTGGGACTGTCCAAATCCTCGAGGACGTTCTCGTCCATGCTGTCAATTCACCGGAGACTACTCGTGATATTCTTGACCAACTGGAATATGTCCGGAACCACCCCAGCCCATGGTACGCGAAACATGGCCTCTCCTATGCCCTCTACAACGTTCTCAAGCGCGACCCGGAGCATTCCTTCGCCATTCCATATCTCCTGGACACGACAAAAGACCTTTCACGTCGGACAGAGAGAGTGGAGGAGGAAATGAGGGGGAGCGCATGCCGAGCATCCGCTCACTCGCAGGATATTCAGAAGCTATTGGAGAGGGTGGAGAAGCTGGAGCACATCACGGAGGTCCTTCGCAGCGACGTTGTGAAGGCCACCAGCCTTGCAAGTCACTACAAGCGCGAACTCGACAACCTCAGTCGACGATTTGACGACGTGACCGCGAATCATCGCGTCCAGATCCAAGATCTGCAGCATGGAGGCAAGCAGCTCAAGCAACAGCTCGACGCAGGCCCTGGAACTCCTTCTCCAGCAGCCCCCAGCCCCCATGTTGAGCTTAGCCAACCAAAGCCGGTGGTTGCCAGGCGTCTTCGTGGATCTCGGAAACCACGCCTACCCTCCCCCGCTGCAGCATCTACTCTCCCGAATGCTGCCCAAATGGAATCGCCTGGTATTCCTTTGCCTCCACCAAGGTGCTTGACTCAACCATCTCGCCCATCCGCCCACCGAGCACCACCATCTCGTTCGTCTTCAGTACCCGCACGTCCTCGTGCTCCTTGGTCTCGCCCCTCATCTCCTGGTTTAGGCGCCGATTCTCCTAATTGGCGCCGCTCGTCAACTCCCATTCCTGACCCGTCGCCACGCCCATCCATTGAACAAATTCGACGTCACCACCATCGCGATTTCGGAATCATTGCACAAACCGACGCATGCCCTTATTGTCATCGACCTTGGAATCTTCGTTATCCACGGCGACTTCGCGTTCGAAACAACTAAAGCTACGTATTTTTGCACAATTTTTTCTTTCCTTTAATTCCTCTACATCGACATTGTGTCGGCTCTACCATCCTTTGTGTCACGGTCACTTCATATCATCTTTGAACCCTTCGCACCTCTATGCTACATTGTGTGTTGACTTCATACCTTAGAACCCATCCCTTTAATCCTTCTAATCTGTGTTCTTTCTTTTAAACCTTACACTTTCCTTTATTGTTCTTTTGCTTCATTGTGGCACACTGGTAGCGTGCCAAAGGGGGAGAGTGTAAGGGATGGCTTCCCTAAAAGCCCCTGTTTCGGAGCTTGCCTTTGTTTAGATCTAAGGCTGCCGTCGCGCCTGGCTGGCGCGCCAGCCCTTTTCGTACAACAGACACCTTACCCTTACCCTTGATGATGCATTTGCCACAGTTCTCGTTCATACCCTAGACCGACAGTTCCAATATACAACTGGTCGTGCTCTGTTTCGGTGTGAATCGCGAGCTGGCAACGCCCATCTCTTACACCTTGTTCGTCGCTCCTATGGGTGAGCCCCCAAGGAATGCCCTTCATTCGTTGATCCAAGTACTGGCGAGAGCAGAGGGAGTGGACGCAGACCTTGCACGCGATTGGGTCCTTGACGAAGCCAGCGAGAGGTGAAGCCTAGGAGGCCAGACGCGTAGCTTGGGTCGGAATTGACTTGGAGGTAGCATGTTGACGATGGCGAGAAAAAGGAGGATCGTGCTTCATCGTCACTTCCTTCCAAATTCGAATCGTATCCTCGTCATATAGGCAACAGCGTTGTGCATTCACGGCGGCCCCGCTCTGCAAGTCTGCCTTTGTCTCCATCCTCTCACCCCCCTCGGCGTATTCGAGCGCAGAATTTTGGATGTGCGGGAGGTCGCATTCTGATGTCGTGCTGATTGGCGTGACCGGATTCTATTATTCCACAAGGAGGAAGATCGGTCGTCGTCGTTCACCTGGGAAGCCCGTCAATTAAGAAGAGCATAGGTTATACGTTTGGGCTCGTCACAGGGGAGAGAGGGAGGCAACGCGGTCCGGTAGGTTTCGGCGGCTCGGATGGGCAAGGGCTGAGTGAAGTGCAGTGGATAAGCCGCGAGGTAGTCGACAATAGCGATGGGTCAAGGCAATCGGTTGACGGTGGAAGTATGCCTGGGATCAAGGGGCCCATGGCTCTATGGTGCATGGGGAGGTCATGCTCGAACCGTCACGACCATCTGAAAAACCGCGTCGGAGGACGAGATGCGCCAGTCTGTGATAGACCAGTGGTCGAATATGCTGGTATTGTCGAGCCAGGTGTGCGATTTGGAAGCAAGAAGGCCTGTCCTAAGTTAGCAGGGACATCAGGAAGGAAAACAAAGAACGGACCTTTGCATAACCAGTTGGATTGCTGCTCGCTCCATGCTCAAGTCAGCCGTCAGTTGTAGCTTGTAAAAGGTTTGCGTATGCCACCAAGGGACGAATACTACGCGGATTGTCACTATTTAGCCGTTAAATTCCACTTGGGATGGCATTAACAGGCATACCTTGGTTGAATCAGTCTTGCCTCCGTGAACCGCGTCAAGGGAATTGGACCTGGGGGCCGTGGGTCTTGGATACTCTGTCCAAGTCTTCAAGCCAATATCATTCGAGTGCCTTTTGACTTCTGTTGGGCCCTCCGCATCGCGTCAAACATGCTGAGATCGTTGGTGGTGGTGGTCGTCCGCCAGAATCTCTGCGAATCCCGGCACCTATTGCATTGTTGCGATCAACAGCCCCTATCTCTGAGATTCAGGCGGTTCAGAAAACTGGCCGCTTCTTCTCATCGTTAGTACTAGGGATTCAGCTGCTCTTGCATTATGCATAAATCGAATCTACTCGGGTATTATCTGTGAGGTCTCATCGGATATCAGGTGAAATCCGCCTGCCAACCATTGAGGAGGATTCGATAGGGGCACGTTGATCCGCCTCTCGCAGCGGTGGTTCGAGCTCAGCCAAAACCACCACCACCGCAACAGGCTGGAAGAGAGAGTCCTAGTCTCAATGAAAGCCTTGGAACCCCGGTCTGAAAGTCATTCACATCTCTTTTATCCTCCCCACCTGTCTCAGTACACGGCGCGATCGGAATTTGCCAGGGCTCCTCTTGGAATCCGGGGTCAGAGTCTAAGCACGATTGAGCTCAATCAACGCGTCGAATGCCTGCTTATAGTTTCAATTTCCCAAAGCGACCCTGAAAGCCAAATCCTCGCCATTCCAAAGCGCTGTGCGAAACGCATGCTTTGTCAATTTCTCTCCAAAGACTTACGACCTGGCATGGACCCTTTAGCTCGCGGGCTTGTCTAGGTAATCCCCATACACTATGAGAGCGTCAGGAGCAAATGAGGATAGCCCGCTTCCTCTGACGAAGGCGTAACGGAGAGAGACCGCAGGTTGTGCTTGAGTAGGAAGAGGATACCACACAAGACGGGCATGACGTATCCTGGAATCCAAATGAAGCGAACACTGAGACACTGGCGAAGAGTGCGGGTTGACTGGGGGAGTCCAGGGCTCCATGGAACTCGTCTTCCATCGAAGCGACGACTCTTGGATCGGTCTGGAGATGAGCCAAGTCCTCTCAAAATGGCCATCTGGCTACCGATGCCTGGCTCTTGCCCTAGCCGCCTTTCCATCTGTAGTCGGCACGCCCTGGATCAAGGTTCTGGCAGTCGCCCGTTGAAAATGGGTGGATTATCTCTGACTTCAGACGGGTTGAACTACACAATAAATGACTACAAGCGGCCGCCACCTCCCCACTCCCCAGCGGAGCAAGTCCTCGAACCCCATCGTTGCCTTTGGCCCGTCTCATGGGCTAACCTCTCTCTGCGTTCCAGCACGTCGGCTTCAATCACTTGAATGCAATCTGGATCTGAAACTTGGGTTCCTCTTTGAATCTCACCTCATCCTCAGCAAAGAGCTGTACTGCACAACATTGCGCTTCTCCAACATTAACCGAATACCGGTGCATTTTTTTTTCTGCCGTCGCACGACTGTTATCTTAATTTCCATGCCTTACATGGATCTCAAGATATCCTTTGTGGTCTTAACCTGTCTGAGTTCCACTAAGACCATGGGATGAACCAATTGATGTATGTGCTAGGAGTCTAGGACCTTCTGTTCGCTTGTCGGAGGAGCGCGCCCTACTTGGCCAGCAGCGTCAGCTATTGTTGCCCCGAGCCCCCGCTCTGGATTACAGCTCCTAGAAGCTGCCGCTTTTCCTTGCTGCCCGGCTGGGATACTCGAGAAAAGACAGCTCGAAATTTTCAACGGCGCATGCTTGTATGTTCGGATCCGAAACGAATTCGCCGCAAACTCCAAGACATTGGCGTTCGCTAACCGGGCTCGGCAAGCTCCATGTTCGCCTGACAAAAGACATCGAAGGCCTTCCAGAGGCCTAGAACGATGACAATCCAGGGATCTGCGATGGAGACGAGTTGGCTATAAAGACAGGCTCGTCGACCGCTAGGATGCTCAGCACCAGTTTTCCGCATTTTCATCTCAGACCTATCACGTAGCCTTTACCATGAAGTTCGCCACTCTCTTCACCCTTGTCCTCTCTCAGGTCCTTATCTTTGCACCCTCTATCACCGCTCAAGAAGTCTGTCCCAAAGGACAGACAGAGCTCTGCTGCGCAACCATCATACCGAACCACGCCCTCGGATGTAAAAACTTGTTCTCCAGTTCTTGGATTAAATAATCTAAACGTTTACCAAAGTGGCTAGCCACCCTTTCGAAGCTAGAGCCTGCATATTTCCTTCGGTCCATGCGTGCTGCAAGGACTACAAGGTGAGTTTTGTCGCTCCTCGGATGTTTTGACGGCCAGTTGATAATGTCGGAAACCACTCTGTAAGGGCAATCTCCTGTCTGGCGACTGCACCCTCGTTACCACCCGTTGATCGAGGGAACGATTACAGCAGGCTAACTCTCCTGGAGCGAGATACCATGTACTACTAGCTCGTTCAGTGTTAAATTTCGCGGAGCGCTGTACTATAGCTTGAGGCATCATGTTGTAGGAATATTCGATGTATGCATATACAAAACTCAATGGGCCTGTCTTCAAACAACTTCACAATCGCCAACTTCTGGAGTCCGACGGATGTGATTTGAGCTTGTAACCCAGCGCAGTTGGGATCGAAACCCCCGACCCCAATCTCACGCATCAGTACCACGGATGTCTGCTACCTCCTTCGCTTCGCAGATGCCAGTCCATTCCATCACGATGTTCATCTCTTGGCAGCTAAGTAGTTCATCCACCCGGAAAACCTCCTCTAGAGTCACTTCCCAACGCTTCGAAAAGCCCATACCCATCGCTTGTTTCTCCAGCGCTCCAACACGAACGAGGCTTGCAGGAGGCTCAGCCGCATCGAGTTGATCGTATCTTGTCAGCATCTAGGACAGCGTGAACAGGCATACCTCGATCGCCAGCATTATCGTCACGGCTCTCGGATACTTGGCCTGAGCATACATGCCAACATCACTCAAGTACCTCTTGGCTTCTGTTGCGCTCTTCGCCTTGTACAAAACAGGCTGAAATCGTTGGTGGGCTGTCTGCCACACAGGCAAGCCAAGTTTCGTTGTGATCAAAAACCCCTATCTGCCCACATCGCGGCTTGAGCATAACCGTCATTCGTGCACCCTTGAACTGGACTATTGACTGGCGAACACATCGGTACTTAGGTTAATTTCTCGGTGTTACTGACAATCGACTGACGCTGATCCCCTGCAGGTCCCCTGCATAGACACTATGACTAGCCATCGTTGTGAGCCTCGAACCGTACTATCACAGGCCAGCTTCGAGGGTGATTTGGCCGCCGTGACTCGTCTCCTGGGATCTGGTACAGACTATCTCGAAGTAGACGCCTCTGGTACAGCAGCTTTGCATTGGGCCGTATCCCAGCAGCACCTCGCAATCGTCGAGGCGCTGCTGACGCATCGCCAGCAGGCAGTCTCTGGCTCATCGATGCCATCGATACAAATCCATACCCTTACCTTCAACGAACTCAAGAGAGTACGCCCCGTCGTCACTCCCATCGAGTTAGCGGCGCGGGTCAACAACGAAGTCATCTTCAAGTTACTGCTCAAAAACCTTGAGCCGTTGGTATGTACCGGCACCACGATACAGGGTTTCAATAGTGTTTGGCCAGCTGCTCCTTTCCCCTTCTCACCTTCGAGAGGTCGAGAAGTGGTGCCTATCAAAGAGCCCGACCTGATAAAGAATGAGAGTCTCCCTCCCAGGCAAGGCGACGGCAATGAAGTTGATTGGTGGGACATGCTTACCAGCTTCATCCTCCAACTCGCCATCAAAGACGGCAAGCTCGCTGTGGTTGATATGGTGCTGCGTCTAGGAGCTAATGCCAACAAGGGCTATGGACCAGAAATATTCAAGCCACTACAGGTCGCCGCATGGTGTCAAAAAGATCCCGCCTTCATTCGACTTCTGTTGAAGTACGGCGCTGATCCCGACGCACACACGAACCAACCGCCAGGATCACCACTCCACATTGCCATTCAAATCTTCAACGAGGGGGCGATCACGGCGCTCTTGGAAGCTGGAGCATCCCCCAACATCCGTTTTTGGCACATCACTCTCCTCGGCCTAACGTGCTCACTTTTCCCTCACAATCCAGCCTTCTGTTTGCGCACAGTGCGTGTCTTGTTGAAGGCAGGGGCAGATGTCAACCTTGACCCGCACTTAATGCGCGAGGCAGCACGGATTGGTAATGCTCCACTCTTCAAGGAGCTCGTCGCATGGGGTGCCGATATCACTACCAAGAGGGAACATGGGTCCAATGTGGTCACCTGCATGGCTGCGCGCAGGAACTGGGGTACCGCGCAAGACTACCACGACATCCTCGACCTCTTTCATGCCAAATATGAATCCCGCTCTGACCTCAGGGAAGCGCTTCTATTGGAGCGATACATACCCTTCTCCCTTCTCCTCGACTTTGGCCTGAACGCGGACTACCCAGCACAAGTAGGTGGTTTTGGGAGGGGGTCAGACTTTGAGAATTATGTCTATCGACTCATACAAAAGCTGGAGCCAGACAAACTCGAAGCAGTGATGGAGTCTGTCCATGTCTTGGGACGACCTGAGATCCGTAGCGGCTGGTCTATGGCGTTCACCAAAGATCTGGCGGAGAAATCTCAAATTACGGCTGAAGATGTCGCGGAGGTTCTCGCCATCATCCGCAGCTTGGAGTACCTTGTACCAGCCGAAGTCCCTTCCTGGGAGGCGACTTTGGCGCTGCACAATGTGATCACAGAGTACGACGGACCTGGAGATGAGATCAAGGGTCTGGTAGAGGCCTTTCTGGATTTGGGAGCTGGCTTATATGCCAAACCAGCACTTGCTTTTACAGCCTTTGCTTCAAGAAACAAGGACTACTTCCTGGACATGGTTGCTCAATCTGCCATATACGAGCGTGAAGAAATCCTTTCATGCCTTCTCCGACGAATAGATTCTCAGGCCCATGCAACTGAAACATCTTTCTTTGCTAGGCCAAGCTGGTTCCAGCAGGCCGCTTTTGACAAAGCCCGTTTGTCCCACAACAGCAATGTCAACGCCATCCTGGCTTGTTTGCAATATGCGGACCTTCCTGCAAGTTTCGAGGAGTACTTGAATCCTAGTTCGAATCTTCAAGAGCACCCACTTGGTGCCGCCATTGAAAGGCGGAATGCAAGGGCTTGTGAAAATCTCATCTCCCTCGGATTTGACGTGAACTGGCGGGAAGCCTCCAGCAAATGGACACTGCTTCACCTCGCCATTGATGTTGGATGTGACACCGTTGTCCGTGTCTTGCTCCAGGCAAACCCATCCGAGTCTGAAGCAAAATCAAACTGGAAGCAAAAGGGAGACTTCATTTTCGACCTTTTCCGTACAGATCTTCGGGTGTTCACTATCCTACCGCTGCACCTGGCAGTATTCAAGGGAAATACATCCCTTGTAAAGTCCCTTTTGGAACATGGCGCTGATGTTCACAAGCCTACAGACAACAGCTCAAACAAATCATGCACTAAAGAAGCAGCAACGGCGCTTGATTTTGCTCTTTTTGTGTTGCAGGATTGGAATGATCTCTGCGAGAAGGCCTCGGCACCCCCAGCATTACATCCGGATAGGCTTACCATTGCAACGATGTTGGTTGAGAGGGGAGCAAAGTTGTCGAAGGCGATTGCTGGGCAGTTGAGAAAGTTGACGCTGGATGATATTCTTCAGAAATTCGCAGGGCATCAGTCGCTGTGGGATACGTTTGCTGCAGGACAACTGGACCGTAGTTAAAAAGGGTTAAGATGGATTATATCGAGAGAATATACAAGCTATATATGCGCTACCAGTCCCTCAGCTATAGTCATGGACATCTGAACACCAAACAAGCGCTGAAGCTGTGATCGGATCCTTCGGAGCAACGGAGACGGAAGCGACAAGCAGCTTGCATCGCTCGCATCAACCAGCATGTTGATCAAACACTATGACCACCATAGCGGTTGAGCCTCGGACACTACTTTCTCAGGCGAGCTTTGAGGGACACTTGGACTCAGTGGTTGGTCTTCTCAAGGCTGGCGTCGATTACCTCGAAACAGATGCTTTCGGAAGGACAGCATTGCACTGGGCGGTTGCTCAGCATCATGTCGAGGTGGTCAAGCAGCTTCTTGAACACCATCAGCGTGTAGGCCGTCCGGCACCTTGGGTCCTTCACACCCTTACCTGGCGCGAGATCAAGCAGCTGGCGTTGAAAATTCGGCCTAATCTTACCCCAGTCGAGCTCGCAGCCAAGGTCAAAGACGTAGCTATCTTCAGGCTACTCCTGGAGAACCTCGAACCATTTGCTGACGCCGAAATGGTGTTTAATGGTGTATGGGCCCCGCAACCTTTCACAGGCCCTGCGTCGTGTCGTATATACGGCAATCCAGTTGACCCCAAGCCACCAAATAGCAACTTTCCGCCGGATTTGGGTCAAGAGTACAAAGAGGAGATCGGTTGGATGAAGAAGCAAATGGGGTTCCTCCTCCATCTTGCTATAGCGGATGACAAGCTTTCGGTTACGGACATGCTATTGCGACTGGGAGCCCCCACTCAAACAGCCTACGAGACAGCCGGCGGCCTTCAACCATTGCACGTTGCCATACGATGTCGTCGAAACCCTGCCTTCACCCAACTCCTTCTCCAATACGGTGCAAACCCAGCTGCTGCCACTCGCAATGGCTATGACACCCCGCTATCACTGGCAATCAACGCCCGGAGCGAAGAGCTGATCTCTATCCTTGTCAAGGGTGGCGCACTTTCCAACGCTCACCAGGGTGGCCTCGACAAGATTCTGTTCGATATTTGCTCCATGAACTGGAAGGGCGAACCACACATCGATCCCACCTTTCTCCTGCGCACCCTTCGCACCCTCCTATCAGCAGGGGCAGATGCGAATACCAAGTTGTACCCTCAATCTTTGCTTTTCTGTGTAGCAATTACAGACAATGCGCCTATCCTCTTCAGCGAGTTGATTGCATGGGGTGCTGATGCTACCTGGACAGCAGGTGTTTGGGGTGAGGGCGTGATAGATCGGCTATGCCGCGGCACCTACTGGGACCCTAAGGTGTATCAAACGGCCCTCGAAAGCTTGACCACGTCATTTGGCTCGCGCGCTAAACTTCGATCAGCCCTTCTCTCCCGTCCCAAAGTACGCTATGACCTCCTCCTCGATTTGAACATGGATCTGGATGAGCCTATGCGACCTGGCTTTTTCAGAAAAGAGGTGGATTCCCATGCAAGTTGCCTGGAGGTTCCGCATTTGGAGGTCATCATGGAATCATCGCATTCTGTGAGCGGTTGGTCCACACGGTGCACCTTTCTCAAGGCTCTGACTCAAGGGCTGCTGTTCAGCCGGAAAGTTGATTCGATCGAATCTTTCCTTTCCATCCTCCGCATCCTCGACCACGCCGAAGCTATTCGTCCGGACGAAGCAACCATTGCCTTGTTCCAACTCATCAAAGGCTACAATGGAGACAAGGCAGAAGTCTTGGTGGAAGCTTTACTGGATGTCGGTGCTGACGTCTATCACCCTGATGGTCCCGTTCGAAAGGCCACATGGAAGCCTTACTCTGAAGGTGCCTTCGACGTCCTTTCGTTATCCGCAATCTACGGCCGGGAGAGCGTCGTCTCGTATCTTCTTTGGAGACATCAATCCCACCCCAGAATGTTCACAGCAGCAGCGTATGCCCAATGCGGTATCCGTCTCACGACAAAGAGAGCGAGCAAGCGCTTGGGAGGACTTGCCGAACCTCCCCGAGATTGGTTTTGTCGCGAATCGTTCCAGGCGATGCGCTCATTGCATGGCAGCGATGTCGACGCTGTGCTCGCGTGTGTCAATAACGTCAGTCCCATCCTTCGCGAAGCTCCCCTTCACAGCACAGAGTGTCCCCTCTCCGTTGCCGTCCAAAGGGAAGACGCGGAAGCCGTTCGGAAACTGCTCTTGCTGGGTGCCAATGCTCAGGCAAAAGACGAAGGCTACTGCGGGTTAAAGCCGCTTCACAAGGCCATTGAAAAGGGACATGCTCCAATCGTTCGTCTGCTGCTTCAAGCCAATGCATCCGTCAAGACTCGTATGCGGGTGATGCCCTTCTCGCATGCGATCTGGGAACAGTTCAACTACTTGAACGCAACGCCCTTGCACCTCGCAGTCTGGAAGGGGGATCCTTCCATCGTTCAAACCCTCCTGGACCATGGTGCAAATATCCATGCAAGAACGGGCTCGGATAGGGCCGAGACGCCTTACAATGCAGGACCAAGAATGACACCGCTGGAGATTGCACTTTGCTTGGACAAATCTGGGGGGGCTATCAAGAGTCATCCTAGGCTCTTGCACCCTGAGAAACTTGTGATTGCCTCAATGCTATTGGAACGAGGTGCCGTCTTCTCGGCGCTCATTGCAAAGCAGTGGAAGACGCTCAAGTTGGATGAAGTATTGGATTTGTTTGCAGGGCATGAGGCTCTGTGGGATGCATTCGTTGCGGGGGGCTGGGATGCGCTGGCAGATGAGGCTTAGAAAGCTAGTACGGAGTCTCTTACACAGTAACTATGTATCCGTAGTATCCTGGGGGCACAAAGCGCCTCATGTTTTCACGGCAAATGCATGAATATGCACGGATCCAAAGCGAACTCGCTCCGAACTTCATCTTGACGAACAATTGGCTTTTGCTAATCGGGCTAAGCCTCGAGTTCCCTTGACAGAATGCACTGAGAGTCTGGTTGAAGGCGAGAATAATGACGTTACATAGATTCATAAATGGCAATGGCGACGAGTTTGCTATAAATCAGCCTCGCTGGCCAACGATTTACGCAGCACCACCTTTCGGTCTTCACCATGAAGTTCGCTCCTGCCTTCACCCTTGTCCTCTCTCAGCTCATCGCCCTTGCGCCCTTTGTCGCTGCTCAAGTGTGTTCCGGTGGTAGAAAGGAGGTCTGTTGTGATAGCGTTACGGCGTTGAATCTAGTCGGAAGTAAGAAATTCTTCGCCAGCTCGTTTTTTTTTGGATATTAATGCATAGGCACTCTCAAAGACGATTGTTCCTTCACTAGCGAGGGCTGCACCCCTGGCCTAGCCCATGCATGCTGCAGGAGCCTGGTAAGTTTTGTTGCTGAAGTTCGGAAGCTTGGGCGACAAGTACTAATGCATTGTGTGAACCCACTCTGGAAGTCCATCGTTGGACAGGCTGTCGACTGCGTTGTTATCGCCGAGTAACCTATGACTCTATCGTAGCTATGATGTGCTTCAACTTGTCTTGGCAAAATGTCAATGTCCTTTAAGCGACGCAGCTATTAACATTGTCATTCAGAGCAACGAAAGGTGGTGTATAAGGAAATGGATATGCCTGTCGTCAGCGCGTGCCCATGCCGGAGGTGAATCTATTTATCGGATGGTCTACAGACGGTTGGCCAACTTCTTTAAGTGATAAGGGCACCATCGTATTTCATTGACTTTTGGGACAGGGCCACTTCGATCGCAACAGACGCGATGGTGCCATTTAGTTCAGACCAGGACCACATCCACCACCCACGCCTTGGCCCGGCATTCGCCCGTTTTCTCTGTAACTGGCATGTGGACCAATGGAGGGCAAGCATACCATCGCTTGTCCACCATTACAACGTGAATCTGGCAATTAGTGGATTGCCCTACTTGACCGGTAAGGACCAACTCAAAGTAACAGCGAGAGAAGCCGACTGAAAAACAATGCAAATGACCCCAAAGGGCCGAGTCGAGCGTCTGAATTTATCTTATTTGCCGGATAAACTTCTGCTTCTTGAGGACGGGTGTATTCTACCTCTTCTCTGGAGCCTTGCTACGCAGCGTCGGCTCCGGTGTATACAGCAAAATCTGGGAGATCCATCGCGTAGTTCAGACATATGATATTTGTGCTCCACGCGCACCTCCCTCGTCCTTCTTAGAGAAGCAGGAGTCAACCATCCTTCGGATACAGACACGACGATCAGATTATACATAAACCATCACTCACCGGCTCTGCGCTGGCCATCTTTCTCGACGATTTAGGGCTCCCATAAGTGCCAGAGGTTTTCTCGCACCATTATCCACTAGGAGCTGAGTGTAGCCTGCAGGTCATGATCGCGGTCCCTTGCCCTGGTCGGACTCTCCAAGCCTTCGGACGAACATCGCGTGTATCCTAGACTCACGGCCCGCCAGGAACTTCAGAAGCTCTGAACAGGTGAGCACATTCAGACACCTGAGGGACCCCAATAAATGGAAGGGTGCTGCCGTGGTTCAAGCTTGACGACTAATCTGTCCCCCCTTCAAAGATGTTCTCGAAACTCTGGTCGGCAGCTCTCATCCTTGCGTCAGCCGCTGCGGTCTTTGCCTCGCCAGTAGGCCAAGGGCTCAATAGCACCTATGAAACGACTCCAGAGCTGTCAGCTTCAGAGCTCTACAAGCGAGCAGTCGCCTCACCTTACATCTTCACCGCCTTTACGTCGGCTTCCGAGTCAAACCTCTTTGTTTACACATCCAACGATGGGACGAGTTGGAATCTCTTGAAAGGCCCTGCGTACACTCCGCCATCTGGGCTGATCCGTGATCCCAGTGTCATCTTGCATACAGAGTGCGTCTTGCAGTTTGTGCGTCCATTGGTGAATGTGTGCTAAACGTGTCATGCCATTACACAGTGGAAGGTACTACATCGCTTGTCAGTTTGCTTCTTCTACACCAATAACAAGTTGACTGACCACCGACCATAGACACGACCAACTGGTCTGGGCAGAACTTTGCCATCGCCAGCAGCTCCGACCTTCAAAACTGGAGCCTCGTCGCGACCATCTCCACCAAAGCGTCTAACATTAATCCAGTCAATACCTGGGCTCCCGAATTCTTCAAGGACCCCAAGACCGGCCGCATCAACATCATCGTCTCCCTCTCAACCGGAAGCTACGGACCTTTCCTCCCCTACGTTTTCACTGCCAACGACAACTCGTTGAGGAGTTGGAGCGGTCCCGTCGTGATGTCTGGCATCTCTAACGCTGGGTTGGGATATATCGACACCTTCCCTGTCTATGTCAAGTACGTGCCCCTAGACCCCTCGGTGTTGCTGTGAGCTGAGAATGATGACCCTAGCAACGTTTACCACATCTTTGCCAAAGCAGAGTCAAACGGCAAGAAGACCATCGAACATGCCACCGCCAACTCCCTGACTGGACCCTACAGCTTTGTTCAAACCGGCAACTTTGCTGGATGGGGCCAGGCTGAAGGTCCTTCTGTGACCGTACTCCCGAACGGCCAGTACAGAATGTAAGTGACTTGCCTGTTTCTGTCCTTTTGTATCCGTGACCGATCTGCGCTCCTCCAGCTATGCCGATGGGTTCAGCAGTGGAAAGTACATCTATGCTGACTCCTGGGACCTCTGGAACTGGTCGGCCTTCAAGACCATTCCCAGTCTGAGCGGTACGGTCAGGCACGGAACAGTCCTTCGCCAGTGATTGAGACGATCGAGCGAGGGCGATAGGCAGGAGGGATTTCGAACAGTAAAGGATTTGCGTTGAGTAGGTAGTATCGCTGGTTTAGTATGTACAGTAAGGGTAACGTCTGTCAAATCCATCGATCAACGGAATAGTAGCGAGACTTGGAACAAACAACCGACCTAGAAGTACAGGTATATCCCATCTATTGGGCTCTACTCCACGTCGCTCGGCCATACCTTCTTGAACTTGACCTTGGTGATCCCGTCATCCATCTTCACAACTTCGCGCTCCAACCTATATCCGTTCCTCCGTGGCAACCATTTGCTCCAAACATACCAGTAGGTAATGCCCACCAGTGAGACGGCAAAGCCTCCTGCAGAGTGCGACTAGACCATCATCAGAATCTGAGCATGCACGTTCAAGTAGAAAGACCCACCCAATAAGGGAGATTTTGGTACGGGCTCAGTCCAGGCAGGGGCGGGACCAAGGGTACAACCAGCAAGAAGATGTTCGAAGCAAGATAGACTGCGACAATCGCCTTATTTGCCCTGAATGGCGGGTCCCAGTCCCACGCCTTTAGAAGCGGAGTGTATAGCAAAAAGAGACCCAGTGCAACCAGTGCGTTGACAATATTCAAACAGTATGAAGAAACTACCAAATTCGGGTCAGACGAAAGGTGGGAGTGTGCGAGTAATGGAACTCACAGCTGATCATGAAAAAGTATGCGTCCCCCGAAGGCACGAAGAAAAGGAAAGTGCAAGACACCAGATACTGCACCAAAAGGCCAGTCAATGGGGCGCCCCATGGCTTATTGCTGGCAATTCGAGAAGAGAAAGGGACAACTCCCTCACGCCCCAATTCTTGTACAACTAGTAGGAATTCAATGCGTGGACGATCAGGAGCAAAGAATTTTCATACCTCGCCCTTGAGAGAACTGGCCAGCCAAGACGTTCCCGAACGTTGAGAGGGCGATGAACGCGCTCAAAACCTTCTCAGTCGCCGGTCCAAACAAGTTTCTAAAGAAAAGGGCCCTAAAGCAGAAGCGTTGAGCCGGGGAAAGAGTACGCAGGGTCAATCAGACCCACGCTACAATTCGTTTGCTCCCTAAGATGTCGTTCTTGGAAACCGCGGCAAAGTAGGCAATATTGATGAGTAGATAGACGGCCGTTACAGCGCACATCGCCAAAGGAGCAGCGCGCTTGATTGTACGAACGGGGTCGCGAATCTCGGATAGGGCATAGTTCGCATTGGAGTAGCCGATGAATGACCTATCACATATATCGCACATGGTCAGCGGGAGGCTCATGTATCAGACAATGGAGGATCTTCACCATATCACACCGTAGAGACCGGAAACAAAGGCATTAGATCCTTTCCCAGAAGAGCCCTCCCATACCTTCTCCCATGAAGAAAAGTTGTCGGGAACTTCGTAGCCTTCTCTAACCTGGAACCCAGGAACACGAGCAAGACAAAGAAGCCCTGATATCGCAATTGCTGAAAGGACGAGCAGCTTTCCTACGCCAAGGGTGTTCTGCAGACGCAAACCCCATGGTGCGAGCCTTGTGCCATGCAAGATGACAAGCGAGGTCAGGCATATCCATGCAATAAGACGTGTGTTGTAATACGTCGTGGGTATCGATAGTGCATTCAAAAGATCTAGTATGCGTTAGTATGGGAAATGGCGTAGAAGAGGAGAACAAGCACACATTCAGGTGAAAACCACGCTGTTTGCTGTACATGTGTTCTGAGATACAGTTCAAGATAAAACAGGTATCTCGAGATTAGACCTCTCACCGATATGATGGAGTAGACCGCAAAGATACAGGTCGCAAGGAACTTTGGCCGGCGATAGATGAATTCAATGTAGTTCTTTTCGCCTCCACTTCGTGGCAAGCCCTGAAGTGGATTAATTGAAAGAAAGGTCGCGAAGAACACAGGACGGCATACCGTTCCAAGTTCAGTGTACACTGCAGACCCGCAACACGCGATAGTGGCTCCTATCAGCCACATGACAAGCGACATCCCAACACTACCAGAAGAGCGCAGGATGTTGCTCGGCGTCGCGTAGATTCCTGGTCAACGCGATAAGGCCGCTGCCAGCTGCCAGATGCTCAAACGACGCACCCGGTACCGATGACACGGTTGAAGATGAGCAACGTTGCGCTCATGAGCCCTGTTTGGGCTGCTCAGCGCACCTTCCTGGTGACTAGAATAGGCCAGTACTGACCAAGCTGCCGCTTAGCGTCTGGTACATCGTCAAACCTCTCCCCAGAGAGTGGTCGACGCCTGCCTCGTCGAGCGACCATCGTGTAGAGGATCAAGGGCATCTGGCACGACGCTATCGTCGTCCTCGTCGACAAAGTCGTTCCTGAAGCCTCTGTTACCGTCATTGGGCAACAGTGGTGATCTTTCACCAGCTTTCGCCGGCGGTGGTTGGAAGAACTTGCCGAACAGCATCGTCGCTATGGACAATGACAATAGAAACGGCGCCTCGGTGCATGCAGGATGAAAGCGTTATAAGAAAAGCTTGATAACCCGGAAGCACGTAACCTGACGCCCTGCTGGTGACATCAAGGTCAAGAAGGAGGGACGGAATAGGTCGACCATCACGGTGTCAATAGCTGCTCAAATTTAAACACCGCTGTTCCGTCCACTAGGATCCATAACTTGTGGTCAAGTGCCCCGAAATGGGTTTCCAGTGCTGCAGAACTTGTTCAGAATATAGATATAGATACTGAGAGCTCGCTAGGATCAGATTAGCAGCCTCCATTACATTGGAAGATACAGTAAGTAGGATCACTGACGATTCTTCAAATGGCACTGTTGGACTTTTAATACAAGTCGCCGTACTACTCGTGATCGAGGTTAATTGACTTTGACTTCAGACGCACAGACGAAGCTCTGAGATCTGAGGCCCCTAGTGCCCTGCATGGTCAGATACCGTGTATAGTGATCTGCGCAAGCATCATGGTTTCGTACACAGGTATACAATTCTATTCCAAAGGTACCTGACAACGCCCCCTAGCAGTCACACAAAGTACTACCTAATCCCTGGAAGTAAGAGGACAGCCTTAAAAGCAACATAAGAAGCTCCTCAGTCTCTGCGTCGGGTTTATGTAAGTGGATCCTTATCCCTATCCAAGAACCTTTGTCGGAAACCCCAAGTCCCCGTAGGTGGATGTCGTTCCTGATCGATATCGACTACAGAATACTTATAGCCAACCATGGCCACGTTAGGCACAGCTCATACCAGCAGAAAAATGGGGCTGATGAAGGAGCCGAATAACAGGTATCAAGAGTAACATCGAGAAAAGGTGCCTCGCTTCTAGTGCTGAGCGCTGAGTACGAGTACGTCGGAACGACTCGTAGAAGCAAACTTTTTGTGCCCAGCCAAGCGTGCCAGGTTTGGATCCTACCAGGAAGAAGTACTCTCCGCGCCAACGCCCACAACGACTGAGGTACAATCAGAAGGTCAATGTATTTGATATTTATACAGATGTCACACGTTCCTCAGAAAAAGATTCGAAAGAACAATGTGCTAAGGGCTTCTTCTCACTTCGCATTTGTCTGGTAGAAAGGGAAAGGTTAGGATCGATCGCAGAGCAACAAGTATTGTAGAACCAACCTTTAGCCGACGACACCGCTTTTGACGATCTTGACGACTTTCGAGGGGTTGCCAGATGATGAACCGACAGAAGAAATGGCCTTGACAGAATCGATACCTTCAACAACCTCACCGAACACGACGTGTGCACCATCGAGCCACGAAGTGACAACGGTGGTAATGAAGAACTGGGAGCCGTTCGTGTTCTTGCCAGCGTTCGCCATGGACAACATGTAGGGCTTCGAGTGGGTGAGCCTAAAGTTCTCATCTAATCGGATGCGACATCAGGACCCAATTGACAACCAGACAATCATAAACGAGACCGTACCGGCAAACTTCTCGCCGTAGATCGACTTTCCACCGGTACCATTGCCACGGGTGAAGTCACCACCCTGCAACATAAAGTTGGGGATGATACGGTGGAACTTGGAGCCTTCGTAGCCGAAACCGTGCTGGCCAGTGCAAAGCTCACGGAAGTTCTTCGCGGTCTTGGGGACAACATCGTCGTAGAGCTTGAAGACGATGTGGTGAACCTTGGGATCGTCTCCGATGGTGACGTCAAACTGGACAGAATAGCGGAGTCAATATACCGCTCCTGACAGCGCAAAATTAAAAGAAAGAAGCGGGGATCGACCACTGGAAGCTGTCATCTGGCCTCTCACAGCTTATCGATCTCCCTGGACCCTTGAGCACAGTGTCGAAATCGCCCACGATGATGAGATCGTCAGGGCGGTTCCGCAGGACTTTTGCTGGGCTACGAAACAAAAGTGCAAAACTCAACTCACGTATGGGTTGGACATTTTGCGGGATGTGTAAGGGCTAGTGGTGGTGGTGAGGAGGAGATTCGATTACGGGCGGTGGAGTGTTTTAAAGAACAGAAAAGATAATCAAATCACTTTTATCTTGATCAGAGGTCATCACCTGATATGAGATCAGTGGATCGATATCACATCATCCTTTACCCCATTTCGCTGTCTATGTGCTCTGAAGCTCTTCTCTCTTCTGGAACGTCATGGGTACACATTCTACCTGCTAAGCATGACGCCAGTCCTCCTTTCAGCGTCGGAAAGGTGGATCTCGGTCACAAAATGGGGCCAGTGAGGGTCCGTGATGGAAGGACGATTGGAAGCCCAGGTTGGTCCCTCCTGCGGGCGCCATGGTCTTCCAAGAATTCAAGGAAGTGAGATGTCCTGCCACAAAGATAACACGAGTTCCTTTTGACATGGCAGATCGACAAATCTCCACAAGAAGCACAAACCAGGCATATGGAAGCTACCGTCAAAGCCACCTTTGATGTGATAGACAGAGTAGTTTCTGGCGAGGAACATCGAAGAATGTTCTTTGAATTGAGTGACCATAGGCGGCTGATTATACCGCATAGCTGGTTGTGTGCTCCGCCCAAACCACCGTTTTGAAAGGTCAAAACATGAGCACTCGTGCTGATCGGTGACCCGAGGCATGACGCTGGATTCCCAGTGGCACTCGAAGGGAGGAATATCGGGGTATCTGTAATCCTGATACTGGGAGTTATATAGTTGCAGGCTTCATGATTGTCGCTCGGGAGAGTCTTAGAACTCCCAGCACTAAGTTAGGAAAGTCAGAGTAATCCAGGCACAGAAGTCGAGCATAATTCGACGCTAGTTCTAGAGAAGCTCGGAAGGCCACGCTCCTACTCCAATCTTCGTTAATGTCAAACATTGAATGAACGTGAAGAATTCACTCCAGTGCCCAATTGTGTCATGTCCTCCCAAAATCTCGTGGCTGGTAGCTATTGCTCCGCCGCTCGATCCCCATGGCTATATGCTTTAAGCTTCAAGGCTCATATTGGCGTTAGGCTGACGAGCTCCGCTCTTAGTACTGAATCAACGAACCTAATGAGACCCAATAACGTAGTGACCTGAGACACAGCTCTGCGGCGCTTCCGAACCCCGACGCTTCCACTATGAGACTTACCATATCAAGGTATGCGCCTTCCGTTTTAGTCCACCTTCGGGTCGATCGTCAGCGTTTCGCAAGTGATCGGACGGTGGCGGTCGACGTCACTCTTGATGCCTTTGTCTCAACGCAATAATAAGAGGCAGGACATCGCAGCTGTCTCTACATTCATCCCTCACACTCGAACGCCACCCACTCTAAGAAACTAGTGAGTACTGAAGCGCAGGGACAGCTTGCCAGTCCTAACCAACAAGCTCAAATTGCAGCCCTTTTACCACAAACCACATCCGTCATGTCAGATTCGAACGAATTTCAACCAGGCGACAAGGTTTCCTGGAAGTGGGGCTCAGGTCGGCCCTCTGGAACCGTCGCAGAAGTTAAAGCAGACGAAGGAGGTCAATTGGAGATCGAAACAGCAGGAAAGAAAGTGCACAAGAACACCTCACCAGATAACCCCGCCGTGCATGTTGAGAGGAAGGGAAACGACGTTGTAAAGCGCGCGAGTGAGCTCACGAAGCTCGAAGATTAGAGGACTTGCGTTTCATTTGCTCCCGGCTAACGAAGGGGAAGTACTATGGACGGTAGTGTAAAAGTTTGCTATATGTTCTGCAAAAGATATCGTTCGACGATGAGCTTCATCTCAGAATCCCGTTCGCCCGATTCATCAGATTCGTCTTGCTTTTGTGGCATGAAATCTAACTTCCGCGGGACTGCTGCGTCAGTCACAACTAAAGGAGGGGAGTACGATGCCTCGCTGAGGTGCGGTAGTATACAAGGAAAGTTTAGGTTATCCGAAATGAGCCAGGAGGTAGACGAACGGGGGTAAGCGGCCATACAGTAAGAATAAAGATATTAGATAAAGTGGTGGTGCAGGTGTTGTAGCTGTGGGCGTATGGCAGAGAACCACATGATAGTGCCGCGTCGTAGCTGAGGGTGTCTCAAGCAACAAGACCTGTCGGCACACAAGGAGGGGAGCCCTCCTCGACTTCCCCATGCGTCTCCAAAGATGACTGTTGGGCCTTCCTTGGCTTCCTAGAGTCCTTCACACGGCTCAGCTAGTAGTAGGCTCGTCAACACAGAGTAAGACGCGAATCGTTGTCGGTTACTCACCGTCTCATCAAACTCTTGTGCGCAAACCTGCAAATCGCGTTTCAAGGATCCAAGATCAATGCCAGCATCTGTACTGTCACCTCCACGCAACGCTCCCTGTGCAACACGCAAGTTTGAGAGCATGGGAAGAACCGTGCAGAACCGTTGAAAGAACTGGCAACAGCATCCAGCAGGCGGTGCCGCCATATTCCCGCCGTCATCGCCACTGCGACCGATACAGCACAAAGGGCCATCCGTCGGGCTGTGATGAACAGGGTCACCCGTATGGCGCTCCAGCAGATCCAAGAGGAAGATAAAATCGCGGAGGGTTAGATGATTATCGTGCCCGGTCTGTTTGTCCCTGTCGTTGGAGAGGAACAATAGGCAATCGCCCTCCCGCGAAGCATGGCCTTGTTTGATGGGAGGCAACATTGAGATGGCAAAGTGCGAGTCACCGCTCCGATCAGCTGCCCAGAACTCGGCAGGTTCCTGTTCTTCCAAGGTCGAAACCACGAGGTGAACGCCTGGCTTGCCGTGGTGGGCGTTAGCAGCCACTGGCCGGGAGAGGCTCTCCTCCCCGATCACATTCAGAGTCGAATGGTAGCTGCCTGGCTGCGATCTTGAATTTGCTCGTGTGGCCGCCACACTGGGGTTCGGGGTCATGAAGGGAGAGATGAACGAATCAGGCTCGTCGGCGACGGGGGCATCCATGGTTAGCTTCTCCATCAACACTTTACTGAACTCTTCATCGAATTGGCGCTGCCTGATTGGGTTCTGGGAAGGGCTGGTTCCAGGCGCCAACATGTCGTTAATACTATTGCCGAACGATACAAAGCGGGACCCACATACTTATTAAACCTCGATTTATCGTTTGCGAAGATAGCAGGGCGGCATGTGTTTTCGATTCGAAGATACCCTTCGACCTGGGCAGATTGCTGTTGGGAGCCCGTGGGGCGGTGACTGTCAATGGTACTCGTCTGCTGTTGGGTGTTCCTTGCGTCCACAGATGTCGATACCTCTGCGACAAGGGTGTAGTGCCTGTGATCGCCACTGGAGCTAGGGCCCTGTGCTGCAAGGCTTCGAGATGTGGAGGTTGAGGGTGCATTTCCCGTCGCTGATGATTGAGTGGCGTCATGGCGGCCTGCCACTAGGGAAGTGTACAAACCGACCCTGGAGACGTGCAAACCAGACATTCGGGCGTAGGCTAGTCGTTCCTTTGCTTGGTCCGAACCCATAGCCGCACCGACTGTTGCAAGGTAGTCCGCAGCCCACACTGGGATGCTGACGGGGCCATCGGGGAACTCGTGTGTCTTTTTCACAGCGGCTGGAAGAGCAGAGAAAAAATCTAGCCTTGAGTCAGACTCTCGTGACCAAATTAACGTAGGAATGTTACTTACCGATTGGGCTTTCTGCCACAACCGAGCTGCGCCGTCTTGACCGCCCACTGCGGGCTGGTATCGTCAATTCCGACAACGACATCGGGGCTGGAATATAAGGGCAAGAAGAGGCCTACAGAATCGTGAGGTGTCAGTCAAATAGGAAAGCAAGTGGCCAAACACAATAACAAAAAAATGCACCGATTTATAAAGGGTGTTGAGGCAGCTTTTGATCATAAGCTAAGCCACAGCTCTCACAACTGGTGTTAAGCGCCCGTCCCTGAGCTTCGACGGCAACCCGGATCAGCGAGGTAAAACCGCGACAGCTGACTATTACTGTGTGGTAAAAATGGAGGGGTCAAGACAGCCCAAAGAGCTTAAATGACATGCGAGACGTACACACCAACTCTCAGTTTCGAACCAGGTATGCAGTGGCTCCGCCTGTGCCACTCACTTAGGGAGTGTGATAGCCACGTGCTAGCAATGGCTGAGCTAGGCACACTGTGCTGTTGGAAAAGTGATACGGATGATGGTTAGCAGAGTCTGCAGAGATACCATTGGGGTGGGCCAGCATGCTATATTCAGCTTGATGACTCGAGGTGAGTACTGCCCTGGGTGCACAGATCCGGACGCGGGCTGTAGTTGCTCTGAACGCAGTGATGCAATGTCCAAAACAATGCAATGGAACCATGCCGACCCCGAGCACCTGTACGGCACCTCCAGCAAACGCTCGTTGCGGCAGAAATTCTTTCTCCAATTGCTCAAAGGCCAACTGGAAGGGCCGAAAGGCGATATGCAGGCATCAAATGATCATACACAGTGGTGCGGAAGGGAAGCAGGGTCCAGGGAAAACAAGTTTGTCATTTGTTCGCAACATGATCTACATGCATCGCTACGAAGGTTCAGATTTCAATCGCACTATCAAAATGACGAAACTCACTCACCTGCCCGTTACATTCGCAGAATGCTTCGTGTGGCAATGGGAACAAAAAAGGAGAGATTTGAACATAACATAAAACCACGTTGTTTTCACCCTGGTAAATGACAAATGACCGAAAGCAAAGAAAGCGAAAAAGGAGGTAAGAGGGAATAGATAATCAAATCACAAAATTTCAAAACAAAGGAGCGGTCAGATCATGATGAGGTAGTCTCCTTTGACGCATCCTTCTCCGAATCAATCGTTGTGGATGCTGCGGGCGCTGCAACGTCTTTCGTGCCAGAATCCTCAATAGTGCTGGATTCGGGAGACGTTTCAGCGGGTTTGTCCTCCACTGGTTCCTCCGTCGCAGTGCTAGCCTCTGGCGCTGACACGCTAGAATCTGAGACTGCATCTTCAGCAGTGCTTGCAGTAGACGCTGTCTCAGCGGGTTCTAAAATAGCAACATCATACAGTCAGGTGTAGTCCGCGGATAGGGACAAGCAGAGATGCATACCTGACTCTGGCTGCGAGGCCGCGATATCGACTGGTAGCACTTCAGAAACCGGCTCCTCTGATGCCTTTTCCTGTGAGCCTGTTTCGGGTGCATCGCTTTGTGGCTCGGTTTCATCTGCAGCCGCAGGGGCGTCTTCTAGCTTCTCCTCTGCACTTGGGACCTCTGGCGATGCTTCGTCTGATGTCTCCACTTTGGTTTCGTCTGGAGTTTCTTCAGACGTGTTGGTGGGTGCGGCCTCAGTGAGATCAACGAGGTCGACCTCGATAGGCGCCGGGTCATCCATCTTCTCGGCAGTAGCCTCAGCGAAGCTTTTGGTGGATGTCGGGGGAGCAGCTTCCTCAGCAGCACTCGACCCCTCTGGTGAATTACCAGACCTCGAAGTGAGTTGCTCTGCGAAGCTTTGAGCCTCAGCGTCACTGAACACCATGGTGTCGGTCCTGTTGCGCCCGGCGCGGCGTGGGCTAGCCTCTGGGGCAAGCCCAGGAGGGTTGGGACTTGAGTTTGCATCCCGAGGAGGTTCGAGGTGCAAAGACGACGATGTTGGCTCTTGCGAGTCCTGCAGAATCGACTTGAGTTGTTCTTGCTGTTCCTGCTGGCGTTGCTCCCCGTCAGCTTCGCTTGAAAGCTGGGATAGCGTGCCTGCTGCGAGAAGTTTCGGCGGTGGAGCGTTCCTTGGGTGCCTTTCCTCGCCATCATCAGCAGAGGCGTAAAAGGCGTCTGGTGGTATTGGGAGGAATTCAGCAGGGACAAGGTCAAATTTGGAGGCAAGGGCGAGGAATCGAGAGTATAGAGACGATTCAGCTTCGGCTTGTTCGAATGCTTCGCGGTGATGGAAGTACGCGTGGGCAAAGATGCGACCCAGACGGCGAGCAAGGGATGCAAAGTGACGCTGCGACGTCTCTGGGATTTGGATCCTAGAATGAAGAGGTCAGCATCAGCCTATGTAATAGCAATGGCAACGTGGGCCAGGCAGCCTCGTAAACGACTTGCGTAGCCCGACACTACTCACCGAGATGGGAAGGCGCGTGGAGAGTTCAAGAGCGCAGTTGCACTATCGAGAGTATGCAAGATGTAGTCTATCGCGCAACATTGCTATAAAGTTGCGATTAGAATAAACAATGGTTGCCTATTGACTGTAGCACGTACCTCCATGGACCCTTCATTTCCATGCGCGACACAGAGATACAGCCATTCCCCGGCCTTCATCTCTGGACAACTGGCGCGAGTGCATTCCGTTTGCAAAGTCGTGATCAATGGGTGCGTAAGATCCTGGGCAAGTCGGCTACACAAGCTTCAGATATTTATATTGAAAACATCAACACTTTGAATACTCACCGAATTTGTTCGTATACCCAGCACCATTGGTCTACCGTCACCTCCGTTTTGGCCTTGTCCGCTTCCTCGGTCTTGGTCGAATCACCAGAGGCCTCCTTCGACGCCGTCTGTCCTGGAAGAGAGGTGATAGCCTCCACGTTATGTGGGTCCTTGCGCACTAGCAGGGAGATATATTCCTGCAGCTGGAAGGCACTGTCGAGCGAGGCGAGTGATGGGAGGTCCTTCACTGGGTAAAAGGTCGTGACACGGGACCCTTTCAGAGGTCGCTGAATGGCTGCTGTCATCGTCTGGTCGTCGTTAGGCACAGTGAGCAAGGACTTTTGTTCGACGTCGAGGACGTTGGTCGAACGAACGTCGAGCGGGGTCCATCAACGCGGCACTGATGTTTGCTTTTGTTGTGCGGCGTCGTCGGAACCGACGATTTGGGCCTTGCTCATCGTTCTCCACAACGAACTCGAACAAAATGGCTTCATCGTGAGTGATACTGGGCGACGCTAAAGTATAGTACTGAGAGGCGCTTAGAGCACCAAAAACCTCCTGGGCAGACGACATCGATGACCTCGGTATGGACCTTTCCCTGCCTCAAGGGCAAAAATTAATTATTCCATGAAGGCCCAACATCGACACCTGCAAACGAGGACTTTGTCGATGAGAACGGCATCAGGATAACCATTGAGTATACCATCAACGAAGAGGGAAAGAAAGTGAAGGTTCGTCGCAGCCGATCTCTGTGGAGGACCAAAAGCCCATAGGCTTGCAGATCACCCGCAAAACCAAGCGAACACTGCAAAAATCTGTCGTAGACCACAGCGTCGCTGAGCGTCAGAAATGGGCCAAGTTTGGTCAGGAGAGAGGGAACAAGCCGGGCCCGGATCGAGCAACGACCACCGTTGGCGAGAATGTGACGCTCAAGATGACTGCCGGCAACAAGGTGCGTCGTAGATCTAATCTCTTGGGCTCCAGTTTTACTTATACATAGAGCAGCAAGCCGAGGCTGAGCCCTCTGCAGAGCAAAATGTCAAGGACAAACTCAAGAATGCAGGTGCCGGCAAGGTTTCATGTCGTCTGTGCAAAGGCGACCATTTCACCGCCAAATGTCCTTTCAAGGACAAGCTCGGTGCACTCGAGACTGCTGGGGAGGAGGACACTGGTGCAGAACCTGCAGCACCTGCTGCAGCTGGCGGTGCATCGACAACAGGGAAGTATGTGCCGCCTTCGATGCGTGCAGGAGCTGGCCGCGGCGGAGAACGGATGGGTGGACCAGGAGGCGGCTCGAGAGATGATCTGCCGACGCTTCGTGTCACCAACGTCTCCGAGGATACCCAAGAGAATGACCTGCGCGATCTGTTTGGTGCCTTTGGCCGTGTCGCCAGGGTGTATGTTGGCAGAGATCGTGAGACTGGTGCTGGAAAGGGCTTTGCTTTCGTCAGTTTCGAGGACAGAGCCGTCGCCCAAAGAGCAATGGAAAAAGTCAATGGACGTGGTTACGACAATCTCATCCTCAGCGTCCAATGGAGTCGTGAGTGTGGTCTCCGCCATCTGTTTTCGACACTGTGCTGATAACCTTTCCCTAGAGCCGCGTACGGATGGCCGTTAGATCTGCTGTACTTTTATATCCGCTTGAATCTAGTGATTCATTTCGCGTTCTCAACGAGCTGCCGATGCACCTTCATCACCTGTGGCCTCAATCGAACCCTCAATTCAGTGGCCAAGCACAATCCGCGATGGGGCATCCGGTGTTTGTCGAGCCAACTTTCATCAAGCAAGCCCCACTGAGCTTATAGACAAGGATATGGTAAAATAACATTGTATGTGGTATACATGGGGGATGGGACTAACGGCATAGAAAAATAAGCTACAGACATCGCTCATGCTCTCAGAGCTGTTCGTCTCGGTCGTATTGCATCACCACCTCTCGCATCTGCTCCGTACGTGGTCTGATTATCAGCCCGAACGGCTCAGGATGTCTGTGGATGTGAGCGTTAGTAAGTCTACTGGAAGCTCACGGCAGCTGGTACTCACCTAACCAACCCACTGCGGTAGGTTACACTCTGCGGTACAATCCTTCCTCTCACTTCATTGACAGTGCCCTCGAAATCAAATGCGGTCAACGCAGACGCAGTGATCAGCCACAGTATGGACAAGGCAAGATCTTTTCCTGGACATTCTCTGCTTCGCTGTCAGCATGGCAGCCCATCCACACAAACCGATTGGCCTCGTACCTTCTACCGAAACCAAACGCAGCGTCGCATGGATCTCTTACTGAATTATTCAGCGAACCGTCTGGGTTGAGGAATCGTTCTGGTCTAAAGGCCAAGGGCTCTGGGAAGTCCTGTTCGTTATGCAGCATCGCCCATGCGTTTCCTGTGACGATCGAGCCCTTGGGTATCCGGTAACCCTTGTAGATGTCTTCTTCGGTATTTAAATGAGGGACAGCTAAACTTCTTGAGCGACGATCCACCAGGAAGAAAGTGGTACCTACCAATCGGAGTGGCAGGCTGCCATCGCAGACTCTCTCGCACAATCGCTGAGATGTAGGGTAGGTTCGGCCTGTCCTCAAACTCTGGTAATTGGTTTGGGCCGATGACTCTGTCAATCTCTGCTTGGGCTTTACGGACCACCTCTGGGAAGGATGCGAGAGCGAGGAATATGGTTTCTGTGGCTGCTGAGAGTGTGTCGACTCCCGCTAAATGTGCGTTAGTTTTGTTATTGAAGAGATGTCAGTGTGTGGGCTCACCTCCGAATATCACAGCTGCGGTATCTTTTATGATCTCTAGCCGGTAATCATAATCCGGTCGGGCTCTGTCTAATTCGTTGATACATGAGGCCGCGAATGAGGTATGTGACGCATCTCCCTACGAGTTGGTTCAGTAAGCTAAACCTACAACCAAGCTGAATGGTACTCACCATGGACTTGATGGCAGCCTCCCATGGTCTCTCTCGCAGGCCCTCTTGGAGCTTTCGATACTGCGCCGCCTCTCGTTGGAACCCTGCACCAGGGAACCATTTCGGTACGTACTTGAGGAAGGGGTACATATCGACGAGGTATTTCCCTGGCACCGACCCTTTGACAAGACTCTGTACCGCGCTTTCGCCTAGGTTGATAAAGGGGTCGTCTTCTCTTTTGATTTTGATGCCGTATGCCACTGCCAGAGACATTCCGCCTAATAAACTTTCAGGAACAATGACAGGAGGTTAGTCTTACTTATTCGGTTCGTTCGAGGACGTGCTTACTGCCGAGCTATTTGATCGATTGTCTGTTTGTTCTCGAGGAGTTTTGGGAGGAGGTAGCCTCGGACGAAGCGAAGTTGGCGGGGTTCGTGTAGCTCTGCTCTGGACGGGTTGAATTGACGATGGATAAGGTTTCGACCATGTTTCCAGCGTTCGCCGTAGGGTAGGGAAGATAGAAGCCAGTCCCAGCCGATCCTAGATGAATAAACGGATGTCAACCTCACTGACCGAGATCAAGCGATGCAAAGAATCTTACAGTTCTTGAGTCATGACGGAGGTTCTCCTACATTTCAGTTTAAGCGGATCGTTAAGAATAGAGAACGCGATGATGATCTTTACCGACTAGAGTATATCGAAGACTTCTTTTGGAACAGGGCGGTAGCAGCTTCGAATGAGTTGAGGATGACGAAGCTGGAGCTTCCCACTTGGAGATGAAGGACATCAGAATCTTCGAGTGCAGAAGTTAGGCGAGGACGGAGAGTGGCTTGACGGAATGACGCACTGTATTGTTTCCCCCACTCCTCGTATGTGTGGTAGACGTACTCTCTCGGTACGTCTCTCAGATTCCCGTAGAGAAAGTGTTTGGGTGGCCCAGGAGGTAGTGGTGGACCAAATCGTCTACGAAGCCTCTCTCGACAGTAGAGCACCACCAAGACGATACCCAGAGCCGCTATTGCCTTGAGTGGGCCCGGAGCTGCAAGTATTACCTCGGACATGGAGGGAGAATGAGGAGCGGGCGGAGGGAGGAGCAATCAAGAATACTATTTGCACAAGTATTATTATGCCACCGAAAACTCGGTAATTATGAACAAGAGAATGGGACGAACGGGAATTGCCACCCACTAACTGCACTTGTTTTGATCCCGTGGATGATGCTTCCCGAGAGGACTGACGTTGACAGGAAGAATCAAGGTGTCGTTTAACTTCCGTAACTGTATCCGAAAGCGCCTCTTGTACTCCGTGGGATTTGGAAACGGTTCTCACCTTCTTATTTCCCCCCAACTGTGGAAAAAAAGCCTAATAGGTTGGCTTGTGTGAACTTGGAGGCGTGTGCGAGAGATTTTCTTGCGCAAAGTTCAAAAAAGAAGAGAGAGGTACGACGAGAAGCTGTTCCAGTCGACTTCCGTCTCAATCGTCCTTCCCCAAACCGATGAATTTGCGATCGAGCCGGCCAAGGTCGGAATTTAGCCAACACCTCAGGAACCCGAGCCGTTTACGTTGAAATTAGATCAAATGAAAGCTCCTCCCCTGGTCGTGAAGTTTGGTTTGTGAGCACGCCCCGATATTTACGAGGTTCGTGCAGCGTCAGAGCGTCCGATGAAGCACGGATAAGCGAAACTCGCACGGGTTCGTGCATCCTCGTGCCCATGGTGCCAAGTCAGGGTCCTTTTGGTGCACGGGTCGATGATATCCATTAGGCGCCGTGGATGTCGCGTCTGAACGCGATGGAGATGAAGTTGCGAAGGCAACTCTAAAGGGTTTCAGAGGTCGGGGGCCGGAAGGAGCGTAACGAGATATGTGGCGACTGCGAAGGTAGGATACCGGGTCCGAGGGTTAATGGGGATTTTCATGAAAGCTAAATGAGGCTAAACGGCGCCCGATAAAAGATAGTTGAAGAAGAGAAGATACCTCAGATCATGGCAAGCTGGAGGGAGGGAAAATCGACGACCTCGTTGAAAGCACTGGAGCAGCCCAGAGGAGTGTGGTTTGGGTCTGGGCCCCGACTATCGTTCGCATGTCTCTGCAGAATAGATACGGCGAGGAGATTGGTTGGCCATGTCAAGTGCAATACGAGAATTGCTCACATACCTATCAGGAATATTCTAGAAGAAAGAGGCATAGAAATATCAAATCTAGCATTCTAAGGCGCACACAACCCATTCATCAAGTCGAAATATGGAACTAGAGCGCAAAAGGCAACTTAAGCGCCTTGAAACAATAGCATAAGCGATGATGTAGATACACGAAAGGAGGACACTTCAAGACATCTTGCCCGTACAAGAGCACAATTTGCTTATCGCAAACACAAGACATACACAGCACCACTGTCGCCGCAATACATATGTCTTGTTCCACGCTGGCATGGGAGTGCATCGCGTGGGAAATTGCAGATCGCGACTCGGAGCCTGTGATTGGGGTCGTGCCTCCAGGGTCCTGGGTTGGTCCTGGGTCAGCTGGCGTTTGTCGATAACTTCATAACATGACGCAAGTAAAGGCACGAGGTGAGTCTTTTGAATTGAATTTTTTTCAAGGCGTCTGAGGTCTTGGAGCGACCTCGTGGCTACGTCAGAGGGATCTTCGTCGAACCCTCCGCTCCTCGCTTAACCTGGTGGTAACAAGAGCGGAACTTCATGAGATAAGAGTTGCTCTTTGAAGAACTGAAGCTTCGACATATGACGTGCATGTTTTCCTCAAGAGTTCACCTGTAGTGCTCTCATGATTACAGGAAAGAAACTGAAGACGGGCCTTGGGTTTGGCTTTTCAGTGTGAGGGTACGAGGTGACGCCTTGCGCAGATAGCCCATCCCAAGCCGCCAAGAGTGGATTATCAAGACAGCGCAAGTATACAGCTATTGTTGAAATGGGAACCCACACTCCCATCAGCGAGAGCGTACCCCACTTTTCAATAGCCGACCCACGCTACGATGGATACCCGGGGAACAGGCTTCAGAGTCGGCATCACCATCCAAATTGTAAGCTACCCCCGGGGGAAAGAAACTATACCATTCGCCCCCTCCTCAGGGGCACCCTTCCTCCTGATCAGACTCTTAAACACCGTCCCAACTACCCTCGCATACCACTGTAAGGACCGCTTAGCCTTCCACCCCGTCCTCACGACGCAGCCTACCCGTCTTCTATCTACGTCTTGTATTCTAGCCACCATCCCGTCCCTCAGAGGTTCCTCATAGACGTCATGCCATTCGTCTGGTTTCGGTCTCTCAGTGTTTTCTTCTGTCACCGTCAAACGCAAGCGCCAAAGTCTAGCAGCTTTGCGAAAGTAGTAGAGCTGTTGGCCCAACATAAGTGCATCTGTAGAGTTGCCTTTAGTGCCGGTCCCACATACTTATTAGAGTCTACGATTTCTCAACACAAAGAGAAATTACTACGCTATGCAACTTAAAGATAGGGGCTCATATTTATCCCACGCTGAGATCGACACAGCCACCGTTGTGGCCGCGATCCAAACAGTCAACAGAAAACGACGCTCAGCCTCTCGACCTCAAGAACCCATCGACAACGTGAGTATGCCATTATTTTTGCATGAGTGAGGACAGCGCACGATGTTGGAGGAGACGATTCTCAAGTTTCGCGGCGAAATTCCGATTGGAAGGGGATGGATGGCTGGACATCGTGCAGGATGATGATGAGGACGATTCACTCAACAAATTTGCATTTTCCAGCATGTCTTTCAAGGAATACCAAGTCGTCGGCCGCCACTTGCCCACCGAGGCTGAGCCCACCCCCAAAATCTACCGCATGCGCATCTTTGCCCCCAACGAGGTCGTCGCCAAGTCGCGTTTCTGGTATTTCTTGAGGTGCGTTTATCATTAGATCTCACTAGAATTTGGCTTGATTACTCTACGACAGGCAATTGAAAAAGGTCAAGAAGGCCTCGGGTGAAATTCTCGGTGTGAACGTTGTTAGTATCATAATGTCCCTTGCAGCCCTCAAGAGGCAGGCGGAGCGGGATTACTGACCGTTTTCTAGATCCTCGAGAAGCGTCCTTTGCAGGTCAAGAACTTTGGCATCTGGCTGCGATATGACTCTCGATCAGGCACCCACAACATGTACAAGGAGTACCGTGACCTTTCCCGTACCGATGCCGTCAAGTCCATGTACCAGGACATGGCTGCCAGGCATCGTGCCCGCTTCAGGTCTATCCACGTACGTCCAGTGGTCGTTTTACTTCGCTTTTGGGTGTCTAATATCCCTCACAGATCCTCCGAGTCGTCGAGATCAAGAAGGCAGACGACATTCGCCGCCCCTACATCAAGCAGCTCACGACTCCCAACCTCAAGTTCCCTCTCCCTCACAGGATTCCCAAGGTCCGCTCGACTTTTGTCGCCAAGCGTCCATCCACTATCTAAGGGGAACCTTGGTACTAAAACTTGGGCAAGGCGTAACGGGCCGCAGTACGTATTCGTTTACCGTATGTCGCCTTTTGAATGTCATGTTTTCTTCGCTGCAACATCGTCCGAGTCGTGATCCGGTTTCAGTCCATTGACTTTTGTTGGCCAGTAAAGCCTCGGAGTGGTAGGGACGTGCTAGCGAACAACGGTGTTTGTTGCATGCAACTGGGGGGCCCACGCAAGGGAACTATTCCACCAGACGGAGGTGTAGGGAATGTACCCACCAGTTTAAACGAAGAGAAGAGCGAGATTTATGAACGTGAATGCACCGGAACGTCACAGCAGACATCGATCGTCGTTGATGCGTTGGAATACACTCTACTCGGTTCGTTAAGGCGAATACGGCTTGACTTGACATGAAGGGCTAGGCATGGTCGGGCATTTCCTGCAGGTATTTAAAGCGATCCTACCGAGCGTCAAGGACTCCGCTCTGCTCTCGATACCAACATGAAAATCGCCATTGCCCTCACCCTCACCCTGACTCAAGTGATGACCTTGGCCATGGTTCCCTTGGCAGTTGCTCAGGATAGCTGCATTGATTTTTGCTGCGACTTTTTCACCGCTTCTGTTAAACCCGTTGACATTGTGGGGAGTGAGTAGCTAAATACCCCATACAATCGAGACACCAATTTTTTAATGCTGATTGGTTCTACCTCAGCCTACTGCTTTCCACTCTCATCTGGCGATGAAGCAGAACAAAACTGCCTCTTGCTCGGCAAGCAAACTGCGTGTTGCAGGGGCTTTGTGAGTTTAGTTTATTTTATTTATTTGAATGTATTCGTATTGGGGAAGTTTGTCCACTCTTTGCTGACGCTTGAGAAGGTGATGCCCAACTCAAGGGATGGTGGGAATGTGAATGGGTGCACTCTTGATTAAGCTCAGCTTCGGATGGAATGTTACCGTGTATCTTGTACATATCAAGTCTGTGGCCCAATGATACGAATAGTTCGACTGGTGTGCTTGCAGTCTGAATAACGCTTGGGAGATATTTGGATAACTCTGCTCGGTCTCCCCGCTCATGACTATTTAAAACTTTGATTTAACCCCAACTTCAAGTCGATAATGTACCATTGTCTTCTGACCTGTGGTCGCCTTCGCTGCGACACCTGGAGACTGGAGGTAGGCTCGGCTCGTCGGAGTCTCGAATGAAAATTGATGCGCCGTCAAGAATAGACGCTCGTCGTCTCGCGAGCATCCATTGGCTAAGAGAGGTTCTGGCTGGCAGGTCCGGTAGCCCTCTTGTAAGGGGGGTAGGGGTAAACCAATATCGATATAGCGGGACTGAGAGGGTGATTGAGAGGCAGCATAGAGTGAGCGGAAGTAGCAAAAGGACGAAGTCCATGAGCTACCGACATGCCTGGGCCGATTTGGGTGATGTAAAAACTGAGTTAGGAGCGTTTCGAAATACCATGATTCACCCAAGGATGCACTATGGTTTTCATAGAGACCTAGTCTACAACTTGCTGCAGAACTTACAAAGGAGTAGTGCCTGCGATTACCACGAGTTTTCGCCGAGTGTCTACCAATGAATGAAGAATGGATGTACGACTATGACAGTTCAAGTATTGAGCCTAATTTAAAGGGCGTTGCACCCAATTCCAGTACCGCCTGATGAACTCGGGCTAGCCTGCCATAGTATCAGAATCAGAGCACGAGGATGAGGGGTCGATCCAACTCACAATGCCCTGGCAGCAGGCTGGAATTTGGCCGCTGAAGCCACAGTCAATGCCACCGGCAAAACACTTGACTGAAGGAGAGTTCAAAATGGTAGGCATTTAGTAACATCCTATTCGGAATAAGGGCTCTCCACTCACTGCCTATGAAACCAACTGGTTGGGTAGAGGGTACAACAGCGTCGCAGCAGTAAGGTGCGCATCCCTGCGCGGCGACCAAGGTCATTGCTTGAGCGAGGACGAGGGTGAATGCGGTGGTGAGTTTCATAGTGGTACTATCGTATTGAGAAGAAGGAGTTGAGTAGACGGTTGAACGTGTAAAAAAGCACTTGTGGGTGATCTGGTATAGAGACGGGTTAGCCGCGAGCTTGCTTTTATAGACACCTTGTCGCCGCGGTGTATGTGGGGAAGTACTAGTCCCTGCATCGCCGTACAGGGTTTCATGAAAGCCGTGTTCGCTTCACTGAGGCGAGTAGAGCTATGTTAATTCTAACGCACTTCTGACGTTTGATGTCCTCTGTCGTTGGGGGATTACGCAACCATTTCCTGAGATGTTCAAGTTGCTCTCAGTTGAAGGAAATGGGTATTGCGCTAGTAGACACACAAATAATTCTCTGCGAGAACAACGGCATGGCAGAATTGGTCCTTGGATACCATCCTCTGGGGTCTTCTACTCCTTCGAGAAAGCTCGTGATTCGTGAACAGCTTCTAATTCGGTGATGAAATGGTAATGAATGTTCATCCCGTCTCACAGGGTCACAGTGCACCAGCGCAACCGATTAGACCAAGGTCCCTGAAGGTTGCTTGAAAGCCCGTCCTCGACGATCCAACCAAAACGGGCACTATCGGTGTCTTCTAACATCTTTGGCAATCGGAAGTTCAATTTTAAGCTCCCAGCCAAACTAATGAAGATTGCCGGTCCCTAGACATAAGGTAATGCTGGCCGTCTGATTAGAAATGCACCACGAATGTGAGGGACATTGACACGCGAAGAAACACGAGGCTCAGTCAACCACTGTAATCTTCCGATATCACTGTGTCTGTTGTGAGTGACAGTAGCATTTTTTTATGACACTCATATGACTGAAGGTCCCATTTGCCAGTACTTAGTGCGAGCTCCGAGATTAGTGCAGGCGCGCATAAGCGCTGGCGGAGTTCCAATCTTCTCATAAATCGTCGAGCGAATATCATTTGGCACACTCACGGGCGCTTATCATTACGTCGAGGGTTCCCTCGTTGCCTCCATCCCCTGCCTGCTCAGAAATCGCCCCGATTTGTCTCGCAGTGGATTTTTTATCCCAATACCCAACGCCGAAGGACTGATACTTAGCTTCACAAGTAGGCGCAAAGCATTGTAACTTTAGTTCAGGTGCGTGATTGCGGAGGCCAGTCGTAGCCATCAAATCATCCTCCGGCTTCTACCGTCATTACTGTCCACTCTTTCTTGTCACCCACCCACCTCGACAACATGGAGCACACCCGCCCTCGCCGTCCTCTCTTCTTTCGTTGATTGAGGCTGAGTGGATTCAACGGCATTCTATCCATCCAAGCTTCCCTAATACATCCTTTCTCGAGACGAGTCACAGTAGAGGACCCGCAGGCTAGATCTCTCGCACTGGGAGCCGTTGGTACTTGACAGCCTGACTCTACTATCTAGGCCCACCTCCTCCGCAAAGTCTACTCAAGCGCCAACGAAGTCCAATCCACGGAATAAAGGAGGCAGTATCGACTCTATCCACCTACCCGTGAACTATGAAATACAACGTCTGATTGCGCGAGGTACGGAGAGCTTGTCAATGCACCGAATTTGTGTGCCCCTGCAGTCGCGGCTCTGGAGGACCCTTTGTATACTCTCGACGTGAGTTCCCCCCTATTCTCGTGTCCGGGGTGAATGGAATACTCCTGTCGAATAGACTTCTGGATCGACAGGAAAACTGGAAGCATTCGACGTACCACGGGATAGCTCCTCTCGGTGCGTCTTCCATCCACGTGCGTATAGTAATCTTGTTGCTGTGTTTTTGGATTTCCAAGGAGTGATTTTGCAGATCCTTTGAGTTATCGAGATTAAAATGGCAGACGACATCCACCGCCCCTTCATCGAGCAGCTCACGGCCCCAACCTCTCCTTTACGGGATTCCCAAGGTCCGCTCGACCTTTATCAAGCATCCATCCACCATCTAAACCATATGTCGCCTTCTGAGTGCCATGCCTTTCGTCGCTGCAACATCCTTGTGATCCGGTTTCAATTTGTCTTTGCCACTGACTTTTGTTGGTTAGTAGCGCTTTGGGGTGATATGGAAGTGCTTCTTGCAGCTGGGCGGCCTACACAAGGGAACTATTCGTCCAGGACGGAGGAACCTACCAGCTTAAACGAAGAGAAGGGTGAGAAAGGGAATGTGTCAAATTTTTATGAACACGGATATACGGTGAGGGGGACAGGGCGTCACAGCAGACATTCATCGCCATTGGTGCGTTGGAATACACTCCGTTCGCCTTCTTGAGAAAAATATGCCTCTATGCGACACAAAGGGATGCATGATCGGGTATTTTCTGCAGACATTTAAGCGAGCATACCTCTAAGTAGGAGCGTTGGGGACTCCTTTTACAGCACTCCCGACACTAATATGAGACACGCCATTGCCCTCACCGTCGCTCAGGCGAGCTGTACCGACTTTTGTTGCGACTTTTTCGTAGTTTCTGTTCGACATGCTGGCGTCGTGGGTAGCCATTCGATACAATCGAGACACCATTTTACTACATCTCCCTCTGCCAGATGCTTCTCACTCCGAGCTGGCAGTCCCGTCGAAGAAGACTGTCTCTTGCTCGGTAAACAAACTGCGTGTTGCAGGAGTTATGTGGGTTTGACGGCCCTCTCATTGGGAACTTTGTAGACTGGTTCTGAAATTGTGAAAGGTGGCATACGCGTCTGGCGAAGGTGGCAATGTAGATGGGTGCAGTATTGCTTGAGCTGGGCTTGGATGTGCGTTATCGTCTATGTTGTACATAATATTGAAGCCCCTGCGTAAGCGATGCAAATGTTCGATAGCGTTCTTGCAAGCCGACTAACACCTTGGAGGCATTGTGTGACCTTGCTCGGGCTGCTGCTAAAGGCTAGTACTTGAAACTTCGAGTCAATCCCGACCTATCGATAATGTTACACCCTGGTCTTCTGACAACGAGAAACCAAGCTGCGATGTAGCCATCTAGAATTTCTGGATCGGGAGCATGGCTCTCAATAGATATGGATCGCTGCGAAGCCTTGAGGCTCAGTGTGCATGGAGGTGGCATTGAATTGTCGGAGTCTAGAATGAAATTGATGCGCCGCGAGTAATAAGCGCTCATCATCTGCATCCCCGAAAGAAGCTGGCTGGCGGATCCGGACGGGTCTCCTGGGAGAGGTGTACACAATTACAATTCAAACGTGGATATTGCTACAACGAAATGGCATAATCGAGATAGCGAATGAAAGGTCACACGGAGTTGGCAGGAAACATGGAAAAGACGAGTCCACGTGCTCCCGGTCGACACGCCGATTTAGCGACGTTTCAATTAAGTGGATGTTTTCAAAACACAACCCTTGACACAACTCAATGCACCATGAGCTTCACTCAACGTCATTTTACGACGTGTTATAGACTTTACGAAGGAGTAGGGCAAGTGCGGGGAACTGTGTTGAGGCTCTACCGATGAATGAATGAAGTGCGACTATAATTATTCAAGCGCTTCGACTACCGAGCCCAGTTTAAAACTGGAGGAAGTTGCACGCAATTCCAGTGCCGGCCACTGATCCGGGTTCATCCGGAATCTACCCCAGTGTCAGGGTCATGGGACTCAGAGGATGCCTGGAGTGTCACACTCACGATACGCTGGCAGCAGCTGCCAACTTGGCCTTTATAGTCACATTCTTCACCCTGTCCGGGAGAGCAGCGGACTGAATGATGGTGGGCGATGAGTTGAGAACGAGTCAGGGGGGCTAATCGTGACTTACTACCAATGGGAGGACCAGGTCTAAGAGGAGCTGTGAGAGCGTGGCAGCAGACAGGCCTACAGCCCTGCGCAGCGACAAGGGCGAATTGCTTGAGTAAGGACGACGGTGATGGCAATAGTAAGTCTCATAGTGGTCTTACGATGACGAGAGGGGAGTTGGGGAAATGCTTAAGGCAAAGGAGCCGTTGGGTTCCGGGGAGAGCTGGCCTTTTGCCCGGTACGTTACCGGGGATAGGTCCCTGCATCACCGCTCAATACTTCATGAAAGCCTTGTTTGTCTCAGCGATGCGAGCCGCGAGTTAACTTATGTATGACGTCCGATGTCTCCAGTCGTGGAGTAATGCTATTCCCTGAGCTTATACCCTCAGTTGAATGAGATAAGGTACTGGGACATACAAGATCTCTTCTCTGCGATAGCAATAGAATAGAGCTGGCCCCTGTACACTCGTACGCATGGCCTTTGGATCGTTCTGCTCGTTCCAGAAGGCTCGCGAACGAGCCTTAATTTGGTAATGAAAGATGTAATTATGATTTTGAATGGCCATTCAGACCACGGATGGCCCCGAGGTGGTGGCTCGGACATAGTTTTGGACGCTGGAAGTTTACCTCCTTTCCACGCTGAGGAGGGCCATTCACAGGACTCACGCACAAGATAGTGCAAATGTGGGAGAAAAGTGAGGGGGCTGGGGCGCTAACCCTCTCCCTGACGGGATGAAAGAACTTCAGAGTCTTGTTCTGTCAAATAGGCCAGCTCGGTCGAGTCGAAGGAATGGACAGAGGCGCTTAAGGAACCCCAAGGCTTATTTGGGGCTCCCCAGTAGTATGCGCATGAATGAGATACAGTCTACTTGGAGGTCTTGTCGATCAAAGATGTCTACCTTGGAGAGGGTTTTTCTGACCATGTGCATGAGGACGTGTTATGTGGGCAAGCCAATCAGGAAACCAGTGCGTGAGAGCCGAGGGATGACCGTTGGAATGTTGAACCTACTCTTCTATACAACTCTTTACCTATCTTATACCTGCGGATACTTCTAGCGTCACTACTGTCTTTGAAAGTGTCCCTTGAGTCAAGAATGACCGCCGCCTTGCTCCCACCTGAATTGCAGAGTGACGACGACCGCCACTGTTCTGACATGTGGATGGCAGGACGAACGTTCCGGAAGTGAATTGAACACATTCGAAGGGGGATCATCTTAGCTTATGTAAAACATTGCCTTCTCTCGACGTCTTTCGAGGTCGTTCGCTTCCCAAAAGGACCTGTGCCAGACATGTGTGGCGTCCTTCCGCGCTCCGAACTCGACGGGCGCTTAACGTCGCTGAGCCCGGATGTGAGGACAGGATCAATTAATATTGATTGAATGCAGCCTTGACGAGGTGTTCTGATGCTGCTATTCGTAGCGCATGTTCGGATGCCCAGAAGAGCTTCGAAAACCGCATGACATGGCTTATAACCATCGTATCCTTACCAGGTGTCGTCAATAGCGCACCTAGACAGAAGATTGTTAAATACCAGTTGATTATCGTTGGCTGGTGCTCATCTCCGACTGGCCGAGTTGCTGGGGGGACGTCTAGGGTACAGGGCGCCACATTTCAAGGCTTATCCGTCGGATGCGCAGGATCGGGGAGAAGACCGCCCGGCGTGGTGCCGCTTTTCCAAAATCCTTTCGAATTTCTCACCGCCCGCTTCGCTCGTGGTGAGATATTCCTGGGACCTCGGAGTGACATCGAGTATGGTATTTTCTGTCCAACTTTTTGATTGGTTCGCTCGTCGATACTCTGTATGCCGCCGGAGATAAAGAAGTCCTGATGCTTATGCCCGCGCGATAGATGGCTTGCCCGACGTTGTAACTGATAATCTTGGTTCAGTAAATCTAGGAAGGGTGAAGCTGTTTACATAGACTACTAGAAGCGAAGTTATACATTTCAACAACTATAAATCTAACAGTTCAAAGGTCACTTTCGTTTTTCAGGCCGAGGAAATGTACGCATCCGGTGGATCCGGAAGGTCTATTAACATCCACTTAGACGCCGGAATGGGTACGACACCGCCCTGACTCCGGTGGTGATGCCTTCGAATACTGAGTAATGAGCAAATGGACGGTTGCATTCGAACGGTCCAGTGTAAGATATCGCACCAGAAGACCGCTCTGAACATGTCGCGCCATTGAATAAAATCAGTGAGCGGAATCGTGGGAACGCTGGGGCGGCGCGTGGTCCGATTTGTTCTGCCCTTAATCGAGAACTACTTATACCCCAAAGGCATCTGATCTTTTTCTTCCAACCCCCATCTCCTCGTCCCTTTTTCTTCCTTTCTTTAGAGCTTCGTCGTCGTTCAGCATGTCTTCCAAAGGTGCGTCGCCATCGTCTACCTCGATGAGCACACTCTGATCAGACAATGATCTCTCCTAGCTATCCGCGAATACGACGCCAAACTTTTGTTGGCTTACTGGCTCGAGCGGGCGCCTGCAGTTGCTGCCCATGCTCAGGTCAAGACCAAGTTTGTGTTCCCAGCTCCCAAGGTTGCTCAAGTGTCCTGGGATGCTGCAACCAACTCCATCACCCCCGACTCGAAGCTTCCGAGCTGGGTGTTCACGAACAAGCTCGTGGGCAAGCCTGATCAGCTCATCAAGCGACGAGGAAAGGCTGGTCTCCTCTGCCTGAACAAGGAGTGGGACGAGACCAAAGCCTGGATCTCCGAGCGTGCTGGAAAGCCTCAGAAGGTGAGATTTTTTCTGTGGTCGCGTGAGCCCCTGGACATCTTGTTATCAGCCTTGCATCGATGGCAACGTGTTGAGTGGACCCTTCAATCGCGATGATCTTTTTCATCTGCGATTATCTGCTTGAAACGCGAGGCATCAGGTCACGGTGCCTTGGAGGAGACGCGTTTACCCCTATTTGAATTCACGTCATCAACCTGATGCTAACAAAACCGGGGTTGCCTGCAGGTTGAAACTGTGACGGGAACTCTCAACAGCTTTATCGTTGAGCCTTTCCTTCCCCATCCCTCCAACACCGAATACTATGTCTGCATCAACTCCCAGCGAGAGGGTGACCAGATCCTCTTCACCCATGAGGGAGGTGTTGACGTCGGCGACGTCGACGCCAAAGCACTCGTCCTCAACATCCCTGTCAACCAGGAGTTCCCCACCCGCGAGGTCATCACCGAGACCCTTCTCAAGCACGTACCAGCAGAGAAGAAGGATACCCTCGTCGACTTCCTGATCCGCCTCTACAGCGTCTACGTCGACCTCCACTTTGCCTACCTCGAAATCAACCCCCTCGTCGTCCTCGACTCTGTTGATGGCAAGCCTCCCGCCATCTACTACCTCGACATGGCTGCCAAGCTTGACCAGACCGCCGAGAGCATCTGTGGTCCCAAGTGGGCTATCGCTCGTGACCTCAGCGTGTACGAGGCCAACGAGACCGAAACCACCAAGTCGCAGGTGTCCAAGGGCGCCAAAGTCAACGCCGACCGTGGCCCCCCAATGGTCTGGCCCGCTCCCTTCGGTCGTGACTTGACCAAGGAGGAGGCCTACATCCAGAAACTCGACGCGTCGACCGGTGCTTCCCTCAAGCTCACTGTGCTCAACCCTGAAGGTCGCATTTGGACCATGGTTGCCGGTGGAGGTGCTTCCGTCGTCTACTCTGATGCTATCGCCGCTCACGGCTACGCTGACGAGCTCGCCAACTACGGAGAGTACTCTGGTGCTCCCTCTGAGGGCCAGACCTACGAGTATGCCAAGACCATCATCGACCTCATCACCCGCGGCACCCCTCGTCCTGACGGCAAGATCCTCATCATCGGTGGTGGTATCGCCAACTTCACCAACGTCGCCGCTACCTTCAAGGGTATCATTCGCGCCCTCAAGGAGTTCAAGGCCCCCCTCATTGCCCACGATGTCAAGATCTTTGTTCGTCGTGGTGGTCCCAACTACCAGGAGGGTCTCAAGGCCATGCGCTTGCTCGGAGAGAGCTTGGGCGTCCCCATCCGCGTCTTCGGTCCCGACACCCACATCACTGAGATCGTCCCCCTTGCCCTCGGTATCGACATCTCCAAGACTCGCGCCTCCAATGCACCTGAAGGTGGCCTGAAGAGCGTCCAGCCCAACACCCCTCCTGCACAGGTCGCCCCCGTCTCCGACAGCAATGACGCCGTTGGATCTATCCACCCTGACGGACACCGCACCCAGGTCGCCGACCACATCGTCCACTTCGACACTCACGCCCCCGAGAGCGGTCGCCCTTGGTACAGGCCCTTCGATGAGAACACTCGCTCCTTCGTCTACGGTCTCCAACCCCGTGCCATCCAGGGCATGCTCGACTTTGACTACTCCTGCGGTCGTCAGGCTCCCTCCGTCGCCGCCATGATCTACCCCTTCGGTGGCCACCATATCCAGAAGTTTTACTGGGGAACCCGCGAAACCCTCCTCCCCGTCTACACCAACTTGAAGGAGGCCGTTGCCAAGCACCCCGACGTCGACGTCGTTGTCAACTTTGCCTCATCGCGATCCGTCTACTCGAGTACCCTCGAGTGCTTGGAGTTCCCTCAACTCAAGGCGATCGCTCTGATCGCTGAGGGTGTCCCTGAGCGCCACGCTCGTGAGATCCTCTGGAAGGCCAGCCAGAAGAACGTCCTCATCATCGGCCCTGCCACCGTTGGTGGTATCAAGCCTGGATGCTTCCGTATTGGAAACTCTGGAGGGTAAGTCCGTTCGCTTCACTCTCAATATTCTCATCTCTAACAACGTCTTTCAGTATGATGGACAACATCATCGCATCCAAGCTCTACCGCCCTGGATCCGTCGGCTACGTCTCCAAGTCCGGAGGCATGTCCAACGAGCTCAACAACATCCTCTCCCTTGTCACCAACGGTACCTACGAGGGTATCGCCATTGGTGGTGATCGCTACCCAGGATCCACCTTCATCGACCATCTCCTCCGCTACGAAGCCGACCCCAACTGCAAGATGCTCGTCCTCCTTGGTGAGGTTGGTGGTATCGAGGAATACCGTGTCATCGAGGCAGTCAAGACTGGCAAGATCAAGAAGCCCATCGTCGCCTGGGCCATCGGTACTTGCGCCAAGATGTTCGCCACTGAGGTGCAGTTCGGTCACGCCGGCTCGATGGCCAACAGCGATATGGAGACTGCCGACGCAAAGAACAGGGCCATGCGTGAAGCTGGTTTCGTCGTACCCAACACCTTTGAGGAGCTGCCCTTCGTCTTGAAGGAGACCTATGAGCACCTCGTCCGCCAGGGTTCCATCGTCCCCAACAGGGAGAACGAGCCTCCTGTTATCCCCATGGACTACAAGTGGGCACAAGAGTTGGGTCTCATCCGAAAGCCCGCCGCCTTCATCTCCACCATCTCCGACGAGCGTGGCCAGGAGCTCCTCTACGCCGGCATGCGCATCTCGGACGTCTTCAAGGAGGACATCGGTCTCGGTGGTGTCGTCTCCCTCCTCTGGTTCAAGCGTCGTCTCCCACCGTGGGCCACCAAGTTCATCGAGATGGTGCTCATGCTCACCGCTGATCACGGTCCCGCTGTCTCTGGTGCCATGAACACCATCGTCGCCACTCGTGCAGGCAAGGACTTGATCTCGTCGTTGGCTTCTGGTCTCTTGACCATCGGTTCGCGATTCGGTGGTGCTCTCGATGAGGCTGCTGCCATGTTCTCCAACGCTCGCGACAATGCCTTGACTCCTCGTGAGTTTGTCGACCAGTGCAGGAAGCAGAACAAGCTCAGTACGTTGTCCTTTTCATTTTTGGATGTTACTTGGATACTAATTATATATAAACAGTCTCGGGTATTGGACACAAGATCAAGTCGGTCAACAACCCTGATCTTCGTGTCGAGCTCGTCAAGGAGTATGTCACCAAGCACTTCCCATCTCACTCTCTCCTCGACTACGCCCTCGCCGTCGAAAAGGTGACCACCGCGAAGAAGGATACTGTGCGTCTCTCTCTCGTTCCCTCCTCCTACTCGTGACTTATTTGTTCATTTCACTAGCTCATCCTCAACGTCGATGGTTGCATCGCTGTCTGCTTCGTCGACCTCCTCCGCGACTCTGGTGCCTTCACCTCTGAAGAAGCCGACGAGTACATCAAGATCGGTACCCTCAACGGTCTCTTCGTCCTCGGCAGGAGTATCGGTTTCATCGGACACCACCTCGACCAAAAGAGGCTGCGCGCACCTCTCTACCGTCACCCTGCTGATGATATCTTTATCAACATGGCCGACGTTGCCCAGCCTCGTGTCTTGGGCAAGATGCAGTAAGCATGTCGCTCGATGGACGGTAGCTTGGTGGGGGCTGTAGGAGCTGGTGATGGAGATGGAGATTTCCGACAACTAAAAACTGCATAGTGTACCATATCATTTGATTCATTTTTCCCGCATTTCGTTTTGCCTATAGACTTTGTAGACTCGTTCCTGGATGTTCTGTTTTCGCTATCGATTTGAATCGCATTTTTCTTTCTCTCTCTCTAGCACTTGTTGCAATCTCTGGCCCTTGTTCGCGTGACAATTTACTTCTACCAGAAGCTCATATTGGTGGTCATGCGGATTCCTTATCTTAACATGTTACAGTTTTCTCGCCACCGACTTCATTCGGGATTGGTCACAGTTTCGTGAGTGCTCAAAGTTGAGTTCTCTTGCTTCGAGAACCTGGTTGATTGGGAAATTCGTTTGTTGTGAGATGTCTAGGGCGGGAGCTTCGCTGGGGCAATACCGATATACTAGTGCTTCATTGAATTGACCCTGCTATCGATTACGCTACGAGCAGAAGTCCAGCTCGATGCACCGCTAAGAACCTTGAACCGGAAGAAAGAGACGTCTACTTTCGACCTCCCCTTTGACCTCTCGCTCCAATAGATGATCGTCTTCTCTCTCTTCTTCGGCTCATTGAACACTCCAACACTTTTCCCTGCTATCACTTTTTACTCACTCCCATCACCTGGCGTCGCAACCACCTCCCCTTGCGGACGCATGTTTTCTATTTCCTTTTTAGGCAGGGCGTTTGTTTGAGCGCCTCTTTTGGCTAGTTGCGTCCCTTTTCTGGCAAATCTCCGTGATCTCGGTCGGGCTTCTGTACGAGAGGGTGCAATATTGGCGGAATATGTCCGTGGCGTTGCCTGCAATCATGGGAAGCGCGTCTTGCTCGCATGTCGCAAGGGTAGATGTAACGTACTGATTAAATTTAGCGCCAACTTCTGTCGAGTCCAAGTTGGGACATGGCTTTGTCCAGGGCGCTCCCTCAGTTGGAGTTTCGGGGTGGGGGGGTGGAATACTTAAGTACCGGGCGCAGAAGTTGTTTCAGTCCAAGCCTTCCAGCCTCTGCCTAAGCAACCACCTGCTCAGTACATCCACATTCTACAATGAAGTTCACTCTCTTCGCCACTGCTCTTTTCGTCTCTGGTACGTCGAATTCCGTGATCATTTGGGGTGTTCGAAACTAACGAAAATCCTAGCTGCCACCATGGTTTCTGCATCGCCAGTACCAGTGCTGCCAGCACACGCTCCTGTGGCTCGTGAAGCAGCAGTAAGTAGATACGTTGCCGCTGTCCCGCAACTTGGTCACTAATATTTCATCCAATAGGCGAACCCAGAGCCAGTACCTGAGCCTCAGTGCCAGCGCATGTTCTGCACATAAATCCGTCTCCACATGCTCTCCCTGTCTCTGCTCCAGCTTCGATCTCTCAACCACACTGTCCTTCTCATTCCCTGATACAATTCTGGAGGGTATCTCGACGCAATCAGGACCGTCGCCACCCAAAATTTCGCTATTCACATTCGCTCACTATTATTCCCACTTCGGCCAACCGTTCATCCATTGTATCTTAGCCAATCCCTAGTCTACCCAAGGCATCCTCGGTCTCGTTTGCAACCATATCTTTTGCGTTGGTATTTATATGTAGCCTCTCTTTCGACCTTCTTTCCCTGGCATTGTTTTTTCGATCTTCATCGCATCTACTCTTTCATCGCTTGCTGTTTGGGACACTTTCTTCGAAGCTTCGTTACCATTCAATTTTCATACATCCATAGACAACGGCGTCGCCCGTTACTCGAAATGCAAAGCCTATCGGCAATTTCTGTACAATCTGCCGATGTGGAATGCCTTGGTACTCGTTCAGTCGACCTTTTTGGCTCTGCAGGTGCCTCAATATCAAGGCCACTGCATATAATGGAGTCCAGGCGCCCAGGCCCTGTGTAAATTGACGATCGACAGATCGAATTCTTCTCCGCATAAACGTACATTACATGGTTCTAGAAGAGGGCAATTACGGCTGTTCGAGGAGAACTTTGGGATTCCTACAGACATAGGTCAGGGACCGTGCTTGAGCTGTCTACTCGCTTGGGCGGAAGCAGCCCTGAGCTGTTCCAATCCTAGAGGGCTGATAAAGTGGGTTATGCATCAGTACCCATTGCCCAAACGTCCAATCCAGGTGGGCGAGGATAGCCTACATAGGTTTCGCAGCACTCGAGGACTTGACCTCGCTCTGGGGAGCAGCTCCCGGCGGGCTTACAACCGACTTTTGGGAAGAGCTCGTATATCAGTTTTGAAGGCAGGAGATTGCTGCAGAAATCGTTTTTACCTGCATGAGTCAAAGTGTCCGGGATCACTGGTACGGTAATATCGGTGCAACAAAGAGCCACCAAGCCGGTAGGACAGTCTTGAGCAGCGACAATAGGTAGGAAAGCGATGATCTTAGAGACGATGAGGGTGAACACGGTAGCGAACTTCATGTTGAGATTGAGCGAGCAAGGATGTGCGCGGTCAGCGAAACTTTCAGTGCTTGGGGTGGGTCCCCTTTATCAGGATGTTTGCAAAGCGAGTGACGTCTATCGAACATCAATGCTTTCTGTCAAGAGGACGCTTCGAAGCTCGCTTTTGGCGCTATTGAAAGCCGTAGCGAAGTGGGTAGCGAATTCGCTTCGCTTCGCATCCGTATTCACGCAAGTGCTCTTAGAGATTTGAATTGCCCTCGCTCGAGGATTCTCCACCGGATGTTACGAGTAAGGCAAACATAGCAACCACTGACAGCGTTTAGCTGCAATTTGAACTGGCGACCCTCCTTGGAATTGATAATTACATTGCCTGCCTAACAGGGGAGACGGAAAGCCGAGGTGAAGCGCAACTACGGCGGTGCGGTGAAGGGATGAAGGAGACAGTGTTCATTTCATGGTCACGAAGCGAAGGAGACGAGGGGGAAACATGGCATTGAGATCAGAAAATAGAGACAAGAGCTTCGAAAGGATTACAGGTTGGATCGATACATCGTATATCTCAAAGAGAACCATCCCAATGGATTCATTCCGCTGTATATTAGTTATTAGTACTGGTCAACAACGAAGCAGTCACGAGCCACTTCATTATGGCCCTTACAAAGTTGGGTTCGTAAATCAGTACAGATATACCAGTTGCTGAAAGCTGCAATGAAACTCACCGTGCGGAGGCAGCACGCAAGGAGTTGACCAGAGCCGCAGCTCTCATAGGTGAAGGGGATGCAACCGACTTTGAAAAAGAAATCGTAGATTAGTAATTGATTACGCGGAGATGCAGAAGAAGAGTCATTCTTACGTCCGACGTTGGGTGGGTTGAATGGCTCAACTCGATAACAACAGAGGGCCGCCATGCCGCTGGGGCAGCGTTCAGCAGCGACAAAGGACGCAAAGGCGATGACCTGAGAGGAGACGAGGAACAAGGCAGTAGCAGGCTTCATGATTAGACTCGAGGTGTCTGGAGGCTGAAGTACTGAGTAGATTGGCGGTTAGCGAGAGTGCTTTTATAGCATTCTCTTCGCGATTGCCAGACTCTGAAACGTCATCAACATTGACTTCTAAGCAGAAGAATACGTCGAAGGGGTTCCTTCGAGCGCTTCGGCCCCTAGCAAAAGCTAAGAGCCAGTTCTAATCAGTATTCGCAACCAACTAGTAATGAAAAGCGACGGCTGGAGTCTGGACTGGCGAGCCGCCGTGACAGGCGGTTTCCAGACCAGGAATACTACTTCTTCTCTGGGACCTTTGCATCGACCAAGAGCTGGGGTGAAACCTTCAAACGGGCGAACAGAAGTTGCCAGAGTGCAGGCTCATCAGGAGTTTTAGTGACGGCCGACCAGGCTGGGGCCGAGAAGGGATTCGTGTAAGCTGAGGTAAATCAGGCATAGTATTCGATGAAAGGGCATTCTTGTTTCACGATCAGGGAGGGAAGATCTCTAATCAGAAGTAGAGCATAGGGAAGCGTACTTGTGGAGCGCAAAAACCCGAATCGCTAGTAGCACTCGACCTCGCGAGTTACCACGCCCTTGTCCAACGGCGCCTGTGCTTACACAGTATGCTCGACTGCGCTGATTTCCGGAGCGAATTGGGTCGTCGGCCCCGTAGATATTAAGATTTCCGCACCCAAGTACCTCTGGACAGTGTGAAGGAGGCCTTACAATCACCGGCGCCGCATAGTCCTAGAAGTGCCACGGATCATGGAAGAGATGGCCAGATAGACGGTAGAGCAACGCCGCTGTCTCCAGGATGTGGTCGAGAAGGTGTGCATTCCGAAAAGTGGACTAGATGAGCCTATAGAATCCCCAAGACGTTTTAAATCCTTGAGAGATGCCCGAATCGCCTGTTCTTTAATATGCCTTAGAGTTCGTCCAAGCGCGCCGCCCCGTTTGTTCAATATGCAGAAGGATGGAAGACGCGCAGGCAGAGGAACTTCCGTACTTGTAAAATCACATACATGTCTACAACACTAGTAATCGTTGCTTTCACTGCGTGGAGAAAGCATTGGCCATGGTGGTGACAGTTGGAATGACCTCGGTCCGTCATGTTCTGTTGCGATCAAAGCCCCTAAATCTCGTTTTAATTTCGCCCTCATCCTGTCCTTTTGACTGTCTTCAAATCCATCGTAGCTTATAGACTTTGATTACACCAGGCCACGAAATATCACCATCACAGGAATCTCGACTCTACCAAGCCCTGTTTATGCCAAGTTTCAACCCTTTCATGCCAACCCTTACCAGTTATCACTGTCCAGATTCTTCATTTCCGGTGGTTTTCATCACCTACGCGCCCTTCCAGCTAGCAAAGCTGTGAGTAGAATCTCAGGCAAGAATACGACGGAATGCAGTGGGTAGGTGGGCTGAAGGCCCTCGAGCATTCAAGCAGCGTCCGCGTTAAAGCCACACTTTACGGCAGAAGCTTCCTTCACAATGTTCACATGACGCGAAAGGCCTTCTGACCAAGTGGCAGGGAAGCTGTGCAACTATAATTGCTAATGCGACTAGGTTTGAAGCGCTACATCGTCACTTTAGCTTGCCCTAGCATCATCTATCATGCCGCCTCGGATACCCGGAACTTACAACGGCCTTGAGCGCAAGCTAGTCCTTGCGTTTGACGTTGGAACGACATACAGTAATGTTGCATACTGGTAGGCCCCTATCGCGGCTGTAAAGCACCAAGCTCACGTCGCTGAAAATCTAGTATTTTGGACCCTGGGCAAGTTCCAGAGGTGAAATCAGTGACCAGATATCCTGGGATGGAGCACTGCAGTGAATCGCCAGGGATCCCTACTGTTATCTATTACGATCAACGAGGGAATGTAGCCGCTGTGGGTGCCGAAACCCTCGGAGAGGATATTTACGAGCAGGCCGAAGACGAAGGATGGCAGAAGGCTGAATGGTACGCGATTTCGGAATACTACTCCAAATTTCTCTCAAAATTGCCAGGTTCAAACTTCATATCCGGCCCAAACGGGATCAAGGCAGCCAACGCGCGCGTAGCACCATCCCCCCTCTGCCAGCAGGCAAGACTGTTGTGCAGGTCTTTGCCGACTTCCTGACCTATCTGTTACGCTGCGCTCGTGCTCACCTCGAAGAAACAAACGGATGGGCTATTTGGGAATCTGTAAAAGACAGCATCGACTATGTCCTCTCGCATCCAAACAGCTGGGAAGGCTTTCAGCAGTCCACGGTGCGAGAAGCGGCTGTACTTGCTGGCCTCGTTCCTGATAGTGAGAGAGGACGCTCACACATCTCCTTCGTCACTGACGGCGAGGCTTCCCTGTACTTTGCAATGTGGGATGGGCTTCCGAAAGAGGCCTTTGAGGTATGCTCTCTGTTATACGCAGCATCATGGGACCTGACAGTACAGAGAGACACTGGGGTTATAGTCGTCGAGGCGGGAGATCGATCGATCGAAATAAGGGCTTACGCTTCAACCTTTCACGAGGCAGCATCCCTTTCACCCTTTCGAGAAGTAGCCCCCCCTCAGTGTATGTCTGATCCTCTCCCCTCACACTGTCCTCACAGGCCTTCAGGTCATTTCCACGGCTCGGCATTTGTTTCCATTATATTCAGGCTTTTCCTTGAGGGTCCGTGTTTTAGCGACCTATGTTTACAGTCTTTAACGACTAACCCCCGTCCCGCAGAATACTTGGCCGAGTCTGATTTCGTTGAAGACATCGACCACATTGTCCGATGCTTTGACAAGACGACCAAACTTCGCTTCGCAAATCCAAAACGACCCCAATACGTCAAATTTGGCTCGACACGAGACAATGATCCTGATGCAAACATCAGGTTCGGGCAGCTAAAGCTGAATGGGTCAGGACTTGCCAACTGCATTTTGTTCCCTCCTGAGTTGACTCCCAAAGGCCTGCAGATTGGATGTGGCCAGTTTCTTTTCGCCCTCTATTAAATGCATTGTCGATGCTCTAAACGAGGTCCGAAAAAAATCTCACATGCGTTTAAATGTCAGTCTCGGCCCCCTCTCAGTACTTCGTTGCTGTTGAAAGACCTTCAGAATGCAGTCTTGGTTGGAAGTTTCGGCGCCAATGATTGGTTGTATCATCAGGTGGCAGAATCATCGCAAAAGATGGGGCTCTCTCTTTACCGGCCAGATGTCCACCAGTTTGTGCATTTTTCTTCATCATTGCGAATAGCGCTGAGTTAGGCTACCCATAGATGTGAGGCTTTCCGTGCCGTTGGGGCAGTATCCTCCTACCTTCATCACCAAGTCGCGACTCATGTCGCTCGAATGGCACATCAGACAGAGGTAACATACGAGGCGCTGAAGCTAGAACACTTCAAGGGAGGGAACCTTATGTACCTCTCAACCACTTCAGGCACACAGACAATGCGTGACTATTTTAGAGTCATTGTTCCTTTTGTGAGTGGGCCACGAACGAGGCCGATGACAGAACTCGCTGATCAAAGACACAGGAGTTCAAACGCAGGTTCTACCAAGTATGCAATAATCAAGAGGAATTTTCGATGTTTAAGGCCAAGGTCTACACTCATCGCGGCGCAGCCGAAGATGGTCTCATGGACGAGAATGAGGGTATGTACTTGATTTCCACCCTGTTTATACTCAATATCTGACCGAAGCGTCTCATCTGCATCTTATTTCAGACAACTTCAAACAGCTGTGCACGATCACGTTGGATCTATCGCAAATGACGCCAAAGCAGGCGCCCATCCAAGGTCAACGGGGGAAATTCCACTACCATTTCAACTACACGCTGCACATATTTTTTGGCAACATGGGGCTGAAAGCTCAGGTGGGATGGATAGAGGGTGTGAGTGTCAAATCCTAGGCTGTCTGCGCCGGGCTGATGGACTGCCATTAGGGTGTCGAGACAAGGTCTGATGGTCAAATTGTCTCTGCGGAGTAGCAGGCTTGGGGTGTGATTGACTGTTGACAGAAGTGACAAGCAATTGGGGAAATTTGGCGCGCAAGTAGGATTGGTTTCACAGTGAAATGTATTGTTGCAACCAAACCCCAATCCCAGGGTGGTTGCATATCGCAGAGTAGCAAAGATGATGAGGACTATATGATCTGTCTGTTTGGGACCTACGCGTACACTTCGTCGAAAGCTCCTGATTAGCTTGCTGCACCTCGTCTTCCCAGCTCCCCGCAAAGCATCTATCTCACAGAGTTTCGTGCCCTGAAAACGTCTCCAAGACCACATCCAACTTCAGCGCCATCCATTGCTTTGCAATAACAGCGGAGAAGATGGCCCCTCGTTCCAACAAAATCGAGGCAATCGCAAGTCTATCAGAGTGCAAACGCCTAGGACAATTGGCATGTCCCCCAGACTCACCCAAGTAAATTGCAATCTCCAGCGGTGTCGCTCTCCATCCCACATTGCATGGTAAAACCCTAGACTCATCTGAGCCCGTGCTTGCATGAATATCCGCACCGCGGTTCAGCAGGGCTTGTACGACGGAAGGATCTCCCTTCCATACTGCGTAGTGCAAGGCTGTAGCGTTCGAGTAGTTGAACTGATTCACCCTGAAGGGCATCGCCTGCATACGGGCCTTGGCGGATGTGTTGGCTTGGAGCAGGAAGCAGACGATTGGTGCGTGCCCCTTTTCGATGGCTGTGTGGAGTGGTCCTCGTCTTCTGCGTGAACATTGACGTCCATTAGAAGCAGTGTCCGAACCGCTTCCGCGTCTTCCCTTTGGATAGCGACGGAGAGGGGGCTCTCTGTGCTGTGGAGGGGAGCTTCCTGGAGGACAGAATGGACGGCACTGAGACACGCGAGCACGGCGTCGATATCGTTATCATGCAATGAGCGCATCGCCTGGAACGATTCGTGGCAAAACCAATCTCGGGGAGGTTCGGCGAGTCCTCCCAAGTGCTTGCGCGCTTTTTTTGTCGTGATGCGGATAACGCATTGGAGTAGGCTGCTGCTGTGAACATTCTGGGGTGGGATTGATGTCTCCAAAGAAGATACGAGACAACGCTCTCCCGGCCGTAGATTGCGGACAACGAAAGGACGTAGAAGGCGCCTTCAGAGTAAGGTTTCCATGCGACAATTGCGAACGGGAACATCGGGTGGCAGATGTCGGCGCCGACATCCAATAAAGCTTCCATTAAGGCTTCTGTCTTCTCTCCATTGTATCCCTTGACGAGTTGGAACAAGGCAATGGTAGCTTCGGCGTGGTCGAGTATGCGAAGGATGGAAATGAAGGATTCAACAGGTGAGTCGTCCTCCCGGCTGAACAGCAGCCCTTGAGTCAGAGCCTTGAGAAAGGTGCACCGTTGGACCGACCGCTCTCAGATTGCGAAGTCTCCATGATGACCTCCAAATGCTGGACTTCGAGGTGGCCTACTGGGGATTCCACCTCTTTTCTGAGAAAGCCAGCTCGCATGGACTGATCGAGATCCATGGCCAAGGCAAGGGGGGCGTATCGGATTCTGGGACAGGATAAGAGAGCTGATCGAAGCTCAGCGCGTGAGCCAAACGCTGAGGTCAAGTTTTCAAGGGCCTTTTGGTACACCTTTGGGTCCTAGTGGGTACCGGGGTATAGGTGATCTATCACGCTTCCATACACCTCACCCCCTCCTAGGTAGCATCGGCACCCCACGCAATCAGCTCGTTGAAAGATTATAGGCGCGTTCGATTCCTTTGCTACAAAGTAGAGTAGAGATTGACCGTATAGATTCACGCTTGCCTCTGCTGACAGGAAGGGGCGAAGGGTGCGTAGGGGGCAAGGTGGGATTGGTGTATGGTTTCGTCCTTCGAGGATGGAGTAGATGTTGAATGATTCGGTCGCGGCCTTGTTGGTCGGCATTTGCGTATGCACCAACCTTGAGGAGGAGGGAGATCAGCTCATCGCTGCGTGCGTCGATGGCCAGGGACAGCGGAGTGTGATAGCCATCGCGGGTGGCAACAGTTGGATCGGCGTCGTGTTCGAAGTAAGTAGTTGGGTTTAGACAGGGTTTTCACGATACCATACGGCAACGTGCAGTGGGTGAAGGCCGACGGCTATGTAGTAGTAGGTCGTTTGAGTGTTGGCTCCTAGTCGCAATAGCATATCTGCGACGGCGAGCTTGTCATCCTTTATGGCAAGATGGAGGAGGAACCCCATTCGCTTCTCCGCTCACCCAATTCCCTTTTCGTCCTCCTGACCCGCACCTGGTGAGAAGTTGCTGTTCGAGAGCTTGTACTCGGGGAGACAGCCGAGACTGCCACCAGCATAACGGCGAGATGTAGGCCGTGGAGCCCATATACCATTAAATACCATTACAGCATCAGCAAATGGCTCTAGGGTCTCCAGGAGTAGCCTGAAGGTAGCTGCGTCGTTGACCTGGGCTGCGAGCTCGCTTGGAGTGATAGCAGGTCGAACCGGCGCTGCGAGTCGCTTGATCTCGCTGTGAGTGAGGTCATGGAGTACTGGATGCGCGGGAGGACCTGCGCGCTGATGGTGTTCAAGAAGCTGCTGCGCAACTTCGACATAGTGCTGAGCTGCCTGAGCAACTGCCCAGTGTTGTGCTGCCTTTCTGGAGGCATCATGATCTGCCTCTAAGTCATCGACTCCCGAAGGTAGAAGAGCACTGCGCTCGACTGCAATGATCTAAGAAGTCAGGAAAGCTTGAGTTAGATTGTAATCAACAGGATAACCAGACACGCACGCGACACCTTCAATCTAATCCCAAGTTCGGCTTGTGGCTGGATTGCTCGACTCGCCGACGCTGGTCTTGGTTTGTCTTGTTTCCTTTCAAAGATGATATTGGGAGTGTGAGTGCCTATTGAGTCTTCCATGCCTCATTTTCAGGAGATCTTCCTGCACTTTGTGCCTCTGAGATATTCTGCCGATATGTTGAAAGAATTGAAATGTGTTCATTGTGGTCGTTGTCAGAGGTGCACGCTAGCTGTACTTCCGATCCGTTGCTCCAATGAATCCGATCACTGATTGAGCCCCTATTTGGAATCCAGCCATGGACTAAGCGAGATTGGGCTCTGATATAGGTGAAAGAGTGGTAGGCTTGGATGTTTATACAATATACCTTACTTCTACACCCATTGATGAGATGCTTTAAGATAGAAAAATAACGGGCCAACCTCAAAACTAGGATACCCCAATGCTCAGCCGTCGAATTCGCCAAGCACGCTTCGGTGTAGCGCGATGGAGGAAGGTGACATCCATAAGACGTGACATAGAGCTTGTATGAAGTGGTATAGTGCACAAATAATTCAACGAGACTTGAATTAAGATACAATGGTCCTTTCACCCGAAATGCCAGGATCAGCAAAGAAAGAATCCCTCAGAGAATCGGCCTCGTGAAGATCACGCTCCTCTCAATCATCGTCCCAATCTCCAGCGACAAAGGCACCCACAAACTCATCGAGTGTCAATTTCTGCCAATGCTCAGCGACCGCCTTTGAGAGGGTTTCTCCTCGCTGGATCAGCAATGCAGCAATTCGAAGTCTGTCAAGGCCCAGCCCTCCCCCGTGCTGCACGTCCTCCGAGTCATCTGACATCATCGCATGCGAGCGTATTGCAAATTCCAACGCCGTCGCGCCCCATCCTCTACCCTCTCCAATGCGTGGGCCTGTCGATAATATTCGAGATCATATTTATCTACTCAATAGGTCCCGTATACCTTCGACAGTCAAATCGAGAAGTTGGCCGATTCGACGACCGGGCCCAACCTCAAGCTGGATGTTCGGATGGTCCAGGAGGAGCTTGACTATGTCCTTGTGGCCCCTCTTTGACGCCCAGTTGAGCGCAGTCCGACCCTTACTGTCTGCTAGGTTCACGGCGGTCTGGGGTCTGCAGGCACGTGGGTATGACGCATGAAGAGTTAAACAGTGATCGATAAGCGCCCACAACTATGAGAATGCCTGATTCAGAGATCAGCGCAGTAGCGTCGGGCGTTCGATAGCCAACAACAGACAATCGCAGCACGGTCGCACCGACACCAACTTGGGCCCTAGATGTTCGAAGGTTGAAGGTGTGAAACAGAAGATCCCGAAAAAATAGCACTGGATACCCTGAAGTTGATTTGAAGGTGGCGAGAGCGCGTTCAGTTGCCGCCAAAGGTTAGGCAGTAGCCTCAAGCGCGTGCAACCAAGGTTGATAAGCAGCTGGACCGTGTGTTCTTTGGGAAACGCCATCGTAAACTCCAGCAGCTAGAAGCTTTAGGAAAGAGGGAAAACGAAGCAGGTGTGTGTGTGTGTGTGTATTGTTCCAAGGTCAGATCCCACTCAGGGATCACAACCCACCGATCGGGGGGATCCAGAACCTTGGGAAAACTGGCCCGATCAAGTCCTCGAGGGAGAGCGTCGCCGACTGACCCAGTCCCTGAAGTATATCCAGTCAGGTTGTCCATGCGACGTTCCTGTCCTCAGAGGGAGGTTTTTATTTTGTTTTATATGCTTCATGCTTCGCTCAGACTCTCAATCGGAGTCCTTCGTTCGCAAGACAGGTACACATGTCCATTTCCAACTCTCGACACATCTATTACGTCTAAAAGTCTAAAGTAACGAGTACTCCGTTTTTTCGGTAGTCCTTCCAACTTCCCATACAAACTTCGCAGTGCGCGCTATCATTCCATTGAGTCCAAAGATCACCATCTTCAATTGGTCCCTGGGACTACCTTCACTCATGGCAAGGGCTTGAAGCTCGGTTGGCGAGCATTCATCCAACAGAGTCTGCAAATAGTCAACCCTCAACTGGGTGATGATATTGTTCCCTTGTTTGTGGCGCAATCCTTTGACACTCTCGAGCAAACGTTCCTCCCCCATTTACAGCTATCCTAAGCTAGATGAATCATGCTTGATCATGAATACGTCTAGATGTTGGTTGCAAGGTCTTATGGATGTCTGCTCACAGGATGCATCGCATTTTCCAGGGAAAACGAAGAATTCCCCATCCAAAGACGTGGTTGTGATAAGCGCAAGAATTTGGAAACCGACTTCACCACGACGACCTTTCAAGCGTTCGCGTCGGAGAATGATCATTTGGCTTGATGAATATGTTCTCGTTACTATTCTCACATAACTTGGTTTCCGAGCACTGTAGGCCGCAAACTTGAGACACATTCCTTCTGCACTGCCAGCCCCTCTGTATTGAAGAAACTTTGGGAGGAACTTCTCACCGTCAGATGTTTGACCGACGGTACCGACATTCGCAGCGGATTTACACATCGAAATCCAGCGCTATTGCATGCGAGCAGCATGGAATGGCGACGAGTTCAGCTGCGAGTTCAGGCCTCATCTTGGCATCTTCCAACAAGAGCCATGAGCGCCTATCGATCATCAGTTCAATTCACAAAGGGTTTTCCATGATGGCTACCATCATCATTAAAGTCCACCTTAAGGTCGCCTCGAGGCCGCAAGCCTGGGATCACTTTAACACCCTTCCCCTTCTCCCTCACCCTGCCTCTTCCCCCGTCCATTTCCACTCCCTTCTGACCCAATCGATGGCCCAGATTTCTCTACGCAATGTGAGTACTTTCGTTCTGACGTGCACGGGTGCGCAATTAACCGTTCACTAGATTGTGCGAAGGTCTTCCGGCATCGGGCTGGGTGGAGGTGAGCCTCATCCCTGCCTAATAATCTGTCGCCGATCTGAGATATCCACAGGAGTTGGAACTGGATCTCTCTCACTCAGACCGGCCGAAATGTTCTCCAACGCCCACAACCCCCAATTCAAGGACTCGAACTTCACTGCCATTGGAGGTGATGTGGTGAACAACCACAACCATCATTACCACTCCGAGCGCCAGAGAGACATTCTGGCGATCTTGGAGTCGATACCCAATTTCCGCAACACCTATCACAACATGTTAAGCAAAGCCACAGAAGGGACTGGGATGTGGCTCATCAAAGGCGAAAAGTTTCGCCTCTGGCTCGAGCCCAACGGCGATATCAAGATCTTTTGGGGGTCAGGTATTCGTAAGTCACTTTGACACGAATATTACCCTCTGTGTCTAACATCTCCTTGTAGCCGGCGCCGGCAAGACTCTCCTTGCGTGAGTAGCCTCCCTAACCCGTGGAACCGCTTGCTGAAGCTTGGCTACAGATCAATTGCCATACAGCACCTTGAAGCACTGTGTGAAGAACCAGACGCCAAAATCTGCGTCTGCTACATCTATTTCCGCTACAGCGACCATGCAGAGTTGACGGTCCGCCATGTCCTCGAAATTCTCGTGAAGCATGAAGAACACTACTGCGACTAGCGAGTAGGTCTTACCGAGTAGCTTGTAGGCTTAGTTGGTAGGTTAAAGTGATAGGGATTATAGTAGCTACCAGCGTCCTTATATACATATTGCGTGTACTAATAATAGAGCAGTGTAAGGACTGAATAAGCAGTCACATGAGTGACAAGTAATCATGTGAGTCAGTATGAGTCGTGAAGTCGATAGAATGACGAATACTGTAGATGTCGCATAGCCTCATAAGAATATATCTAGGAGAGTCCGAGTCGGAGATAATCCGAGTCGGATAGTCGCGAGAGTCGCGAGTCGAATCTAATCTACATAAGATAAGATCAACACTCCCCCTCAATGAGTGCATCTCCTAACGAGTGTACCCATTGGACTAAGACGAGTGGAACTCAAGTCCTAGTAATCCCCTGAAGTGTTCAAACTTCACACGTCCCAACGGTTTGGTGAAGATGTCGGCGATATTGTCGTTGGTATCAACTCGCAAAACTTCGATGTCTCCATTCTCGATGAGTTCACGGATGTAGTGAAACTTGACATCGATATGTTTCATGCGACGCTCCTGAATAGGATTGTTGCTGATGAAGATAGCACCATTGTTGTCGGAACAGATAGGAATTGGTATGATGATCGGCATACCAAGCTCTTTGAACATGTGCTTGAACCACATCACCTGTCGACTACAGTCAGACACAGCCATGTATTCGGCTTCGGTGGAGGAATTAGCGACAGTCTTTTGAGCGTGTGAAATCCAGCTAATGCTGGCGTTAGCCAACATCACCATGTTTCCAGTTGTGGATCGGCGTGCAACCAGATCCGCAGCGTGATCAGAGTCCGAGTAGGCGATCAATCCATTTTGGGATGCGCCATCAAGAACCAGAGCGTAATCCATAGTTCCTCGAAGGTATCTGCAGATGTACTTGGCCTTGCTGATGTGTTCCTCGGAAGGATTAGCTGCGAATTGAGACAGCTTGACAACAGCGTAGGCGATGTCTGGGCGAGTGCCCAGCATCAAGTAGAGCAGAGATCCAATGATCGACTGGAAGTAGTGGCGTCGTTTCGTATCGACAGGTTGTCATATGCCACAACACCCCCTGACCCCTAACCGCTGAACTCCGGACCATTTCCGGACCGACCGATGCAGGTTGCACCTCACCCGAACCCCATCCGTCCCACCGTTGCTCGATACCATCCCCCTGCCTCCGCCGCCAAGCAACCGAGCTCCGGCTCGCTTCGGCGCGTTTCCAACCCATATCCCGAGTACCCGAACATTCCCGCGCCTCGGGCCCGGACCCGAAACCTTCGGCCATCCAGGAAACCTTCGGTATTGACTTCGGTCCCGACATTCATCCGTTCCGCTTCCTGATCCGCAGCGATCCCCTCGTTCCTTCCGTTCCTGACCCGTTCCCGTCGATCGCTCCGGACTCCGAGACTCTTAGACCTCTGTATTAGCTGTAGGATTATCCGGACTCATTCCAGTATATAAGGTTTTGTCTCCTATGCTTGTACAGTAGTCGAAAAGTCAACTAGAACACACCTAGCTTGTCTCCGACATTTTCCTGTCTGTCCGCTTCGCCGGTCTCCGGTTTCCCGCGGTGTAGCGCGCTCCGGCCCGGAGCTGTGCTCATCCCTTCGGGATTCCCTTCGCCCCTCTCCTCTGCCTAAGACCTGGTCGCTCCCTGACACAAGTAGGACCCCTGGGGACTAGGAAGGGCACAGCATGTTGGGAAGCATTGCTGAGGCCAAGGTCCTGTTCGTTCCCTTTTCCATTTGAGATCCTGATACATTCCGGGCACTCCGCTTCGCTCCGCTTTCCCGCGCCCGGGTGTCCCTGGTTCTAACACAGGTCCAGTATGTTCGAGAGGCCTGTAACCCTCGACCATAGGTGTGGGTGCCGGTTGGCAATCCTTCATATCGAAACGTTCCAGGACCGTGCCAAGGTAGGCAGATTGGTCCAGACGAATATTTTGTCCGTCACGTCTGATCCTCATTCGTAAGAACTCGGTAGGATTTTCGAAGTCTCGACATTCCCATTTGAGCTTGAACGCCTCTTTCTTGGCATTAACAAGTCTCTTGTTAGGACCCCGCGAAGATGAGATCATCGACGTAGGCAATCATGATGACAAAACCACCATGTCCATCCTGAAAGATGAAGATCCCGGTATCGGTCGATAGTCGTTTGAAGCCAAGAATCTTCATCGACTTTGCAAGTTCCATGTACCATGCACGGGACGCTTGCTTCAGACCATAGATAGCACGAAGGAGCTGGTACAACCTTGTGCTCTTTGCCCTTCATGACAAAGCCTTCAGGTTGACGCATGTAGATCTCCTCATCTAGTTTCCCATAGAGGAATGCAGTCTTGACATCGACCCCGGTGATGTGCCAATCCTTGAGAGCCGTGAGGGCTAACATGGTTCGGACTGATTCGAAACGAACCACCGGTGAGAAAATCTCGTTGTAGTCAATGCCTTCGATTTCTTGGAAACCTTTGGCAACAAGTCGGGCGCGTTTACGACCGTCAGATTTGACGTCGAATACCCAGCGATTGGTAATCGATTTGCGACCTTTGGGAAGATCGACCATTTCGAATACTTCGCGTTCAGAGAGTGCCTTTAACTCATCTTTGCAAGCATCGATCCATCCTTTCTTCTCCTGCGGTGGCATCCGCAAGATGTCTTTAAACGTCCACTCGCGTGGAGCGCTATCGACAGAAGGAACTGAAGGCAAAACCGCTTTTGAAAGCAGGAAATGCATAAAATTAACTCCCCCTTCACGCGTCAAGCGTTCTAAGTCCTCAGGTATGTCAAAAGTCGAATCAGATTCACTTTCGGACACTGGAGTAGCAGGTTTTGGCGCGGGAACACCTTTTTCCTTGCTTGCAGCACCTTGATTAGATCCAGATGGCCGTCTGTCATCTTTATCAAGTGCTTTTCTCCGATCCGTCTGATGCTTTTCTGTCGGAGTTTTATTTCCGTAGACATCGCCAGGCTGAGACTTGGTTTGGGTCCGATTCCGCGCAGATCTCCTTGGTTCATCACCAGGAGCGTTTCCCGGCGCAGGGTTCGGCGGGTGCTGGTCAGCTGGTTGTTCACCAGCGTTCCGATCATCGGCACGATCAGGACCGCTACCTCTTTTAGGGGTTTGGGAGTTTGATGGACGAGGAAGGAAATCATCGTCGTCATCATCATCTTCAGATTCAGATGGAGGTCCATCATTGCCAAACGAGGAAGGTGGGTAGTCTTCAACTCGTGGTTGGTCTTGAGGTGCTTTCGCATCAGGACACCTTGGGAAGTGAAGTTCATCAAAGCGAGCGGTAGTCGCTTTGAATAGAACGTTCCTTGGCGATCTCATGAAGAGATGCGCCTTCATGCCTTCTGGGAATCCTAGGAAGATCATATACTCCGACCATGGAAGGAGCTTGTTAGATCGTTGTTCCTTTGGAATATACACCCAGGCACCACATCCAAAGACTCTCAATTTAGAGACGTCTGGAGCTTCTCCTTCTACAGCCTCGTGTGGAGTAATCCAACCAAGACGCTTGAGAGGCGTCCGGTTATACACGTAAACGGCGTATAGAACAGAAAATTCCCACCATGATGGAGGTAGGCAAGCGTCGTGACGCATTGACTCAGCCTTCTCCATGATAGTGCGATTGAAGCGCTCAGCGCGTCCGTTCTGTTGATGCATATACAGAGCGCTAATTGAGAGCTTGATTCCTTTTGATTTGAAGAATGCTATGAGTTCTTCATTGATGAATTCTCCACCACCATCCACCTGCCATTCTTCGATTTTCTCATGGTATATAGTTTCAACCATGGTGACGAAGTCTTTGATCGCTTGAATTGATCCACTCTTCTGACGAAGAAGGACACATGATCCTCGACTCGTGCAATCATCAAAGAAGGAGATGAAATGTTTGAACTTGTGGTATGACTCGACGGAGAATTCTTTCAGATCCGAATGGATCTTCTGGAATCGGCGCTTCGCACGCTTGCTTGAAGCCGGGAACGGCTCAAGCGTCATCTTCCCTTGCGCGCAACCGCGGCACAAAGGTTCATGTTTGGGAATTTCCACCATAGGTGGGAAGTTCGTGGTATGCTTTTTGGCTCGTTTGAGCACTTCCCGCGATGGATGACCAAAGCGTTTATGCATGACCTCGTAATCGATAGGTGGTCCAGAGACCTTCTGCACTTCTTTTGGCGATCCGTTGGAGTTCTTTACGGAAACCCAATAGATCGTGTCGTCCGGATGAAGTGGATGACCCTTAATGAGATTTCTCCCATCAGGATCGTTGATACCCATGGATAGGGAATCGCCCCAAAGAGTAGTTTTGGGTTGACTCAAGAAAGTTCCCGTAGAGAACAATCGAGTCGATAGATTGGGTATGTGATATACTGGTTCGATGATAGATTCAACGTCTCGATCGTTACCATCAGCACCTTTGATGGTGTGAATTACTCGAAGCTTTCCAATTCCTTTTATGGACAGGGTAGTACCCTTGGAAGCGGTGTTAACCGATGGACTGTTCTTAATGACTTTGTAGTCGAACAAGTCTTCTTTCGAGGGGGTAACGTGCATTGATGCCCCAGAGTCCATCATCCAATGTATGAATGTCTCAAATTTCTTACAGGAAGCGCATTGCACATCTTTACACTTGGCAGTATTCGATGAATCGTGAATCGAAACGATAGAGTTAATTGCACAGCAATACTCTAAGAATACATCGTCGTCTAGCATATTCATATCTAATTGAACAAGCTGTGAAGGCAACGAATTAGCCAAGTGTTTCCTGGTAGAAACAGAGGGGACGTACTTATCGTCGTCATAATGCCCAGTCCTCAGAGCGTCCCAGTCCGGTAGGTAGACGGATGGTTGCGCATCTGAAAGGCGATCTGGTCCATTACGATCTGGATGTTCGCCTCCCATCCCGTCGTCGGAGCCCCAGTCGGAGACTTCGTCGTCGGGGTGGAGCGGGTCCTCCAGTTCGCCGTCGCGGATCCTCTCCCAGACTGTCTTGGGCGCGCCGAAGAGCGAGGGGTCCTCGCCTTCGTCGCCGAGGGAGACGCTGTTGTCGTCTTCCCCCAAGGCGTCAGTGTCACTGAGTCCGTCCAGTGCTTGTGAGCCGTCCCCTTCCATAGGCAATCGAGATTGATGCACCATGATTGCTTGGGGAACGTCGATCCCTTCTCTAGATCCACCGTGTGCCAGTGGGGGAGATGAGAGTCGGTGCAGAGGCGCGCTGGCCTCGTGCACCTCAGCCTGTTCGATGGGCTCGAGCGATCTTTGACGTTTGGGAGGCCTGGGAGAACTGATGCGGTCAATAAGAGCTCGTTTCCGCTTATCCGCTTCCTCGAATGATTTGAGGTTGCGGGCGGTTTTGGGTAGATCGAGCTTACCGCAGTTCTTCCTGGCGCGTTCTACGTCGGGATAACACAAGGCGTTGGTAGACGGAGCGACCTTGGCTTTAGCAGCCGAGGCCGGGAGATGGGTAGATGGAGTAAGATCGACTGATCTTTGGACGATAGAGGGTCCGGTCTTCACGAATGAGAGGACCGAGACCTTGGCCTGGGGAGGCACATGCTCCTGAGGAGCGGGAGAGACGAGATGGTCGCCTAAAAAGGCGGCCTGTACCATGTGGGAGCTGTGACCTTGAGACTTCCTTTCCTTCTCCTTCTTCTTGTTGCCACCCTTGGATCCGCGCTTCTTCCCCTTGGACTGGGAAGAACCCGAGTTTTGGTTACCCGAGTTGCTGGAATCCTTCTGCTGCCCCTGTTGCTGCTGGCGGAAGTTAGGGTTTCCCCCTTTCCTTTTGATGCCAGTGAACTTGTTCAGGGTAGCCGGGTTGGCGACTCGATCGTACTCGGCCGTGATGGCCTTGACGGTGTTCTCGAAGGTGAGGTCCTTCTTGTTTTTGTTAAGAAGGATGGCGACGGTGTTGTCGTACTTGGTAGGAAGGCTACTGATCAATATCATCACCTCGATGAACGAGTCGATAGAGACGTTGTTCGTAGCAAGTCGACCCAGGTAGTTCTGGAGCTCGGCGATCGCAGGACGAGGATCTCCATTCCCAATGTGGAACTTGATCGCTCGAGAGAAGTCCGCGAAGATCGCGGCGTTACCCGGACTGCCGTAGAGCTCCTTGAGAGCATCCCATAACGCCATCGTCGTATTCTTGCCCGCAACTTGGGCACAGACATTTCTGTTGATACGAAGGAGAAGAGCTCCCATGGCCTGGTCATCGTCCTTGTCCCATTTTTCGATTACCTCTTCCTGAGCAAGCTTCTCCGCCGCAGTGGCATCTGAGGCTGCACCATCAGGACGAGTACTATCGATGTAGGATCCTAGACGTTGCATTTGGAGGTACTGCTCCGCACGCATGGCCCACTCCAGGTAGTTGGTACCATCGAGCATGGGGATACTGTTGTGAGCGTTGTTAGAAGACATGTTGTTAATCGTTGAGATCTGTCAAAACAAGATTCGTCAGCAACGTATATCACAGATCAAAGAAGGCAGCCATAACAGCGCGTTCTTTGCCCCCATTCTGCAGCCATTACAGCGCAGATCTCTGCTGCCATAACAGCGCAGAGTAAAGGCATAGGTTCGGCCTATCAGCCACTTGGTTAGACGTGCATAGTTCGCAGCGGTTAAGCGCAGACTAGTAGCAGTCTATGGAGGCAGCCATTACAGCGCCGACCAAGTTTGTAGAGCAGCCATTACAGCGCATCTACTGAGCTTCGGGGCTCATAACCTGAAGAACACTACTGCGACTAGCGAGTAGGTCTTACCGAGTAGCTTGTAGGCTTAGTTGGTAGGTTAAAGTGATAGGGATTATAGTAGCTACCAGCGTCCTTATATACATATTGCGTGTACTAATAATAGAGCAGTGTAAGGACTGAATAAGCAGTCACATGAGTGACAAGTAATCATGTGAGTCAGTATGAGTCGTGAAGTCGATAGAATGACGAATACTGTAGATGTCGCATAGCCTCATAAGAATATATCTAGGAGAGTCCGAGTCGGAGATAATCCGAGTCGGATAGTCGCGAGAGTCGCGAGTCGAATCTAATCTACATAAGATAAGATCAACAAAGCAAACACATGAGCGACACCCCGAGTGTCAAGCCCTCATTGAACAAGCCTATGCTCGACATCTCCGCGAAAGGACAGAACCCACCGAGGGACAACTGTTATCCCTTCTCCGCCAAATCACAGAGGGCATGTCTGTCACATTCTACATCCTCGATGCTCTGGACGAAGCCCCCATCCACATTCAGCTAGTGGTTGTGGAGAGACTTGCGTCATTGAATGTAAAGCTTTTCGTAACGTCGCAGCCCCTGAGGACTGTGGAAGCCCACTTCCCAGAGGCGTACACCTTTCGCATCGTTGCCCAGGATGCCGACATCGATCTTCATATCGCAAAAGAAATCAAGAAGAATGCGCAACTTTGGCGTTTACTGGAGGTCAACCCATCTTTGAGGGATGAGATTATCTCGACCATCAAGGGCAATTGTGGTGGCATGTAAGAAGTCCCCTGTGCAGGCGCCAAAATTTGGGGCTAACCATGTTGTGTCATCAGGTTCTTGCATGCATCTCTCCAGCTGGATGCATTAGGCAAATGCTTCAGTGCCCAACACGTGAGGCACATGCTCGAAGCCTTTCCGTCCAGTATCGAGGGCGTGTATCGTCACACTTGGGCCAGGATAACCAATGAAGGTCGCAACCATGTATCCCTTGCGCAAGCTGTCTTGGTTTGGGTCCTCAATGCGTCAAGGTCCATGTCATTAGATGAGCTGGAGCGTGCTGTTGCCACTGTCTTCTCTGATACTCACAAGTTCGAGTTTGATCAGCTGGTTCCTGGGACCACCCTTGTCTCTCTATGTGGTGGCTTGATCACTGTTGAGGAAGAAAGTGGGCTTGTCCGACTTGTTCGTAAGTCATGTAGTAACACTCGTGCCCTGACCCTGGCTGATGATCTGTTAGACTATACCGCTAAAGAGACGTTGGAAAGTCTTGTCCACAATGCATTTCCCCACCCCCAGTCTCTCCTCGCCGCCGTCTGCATGACTCATCTCGCTGACTGTGGCTTCCAGAATACGACCATCAGCTCAGAAGAGGAGTTTAAAGTTGCCTTGAAGAAAGACCCCCTGCTTGCCTATGCATCTGAGGCGTGGGCTGCTCATGCTCGTGCAGGGTTGGACATAGAGGAGACCAAACACCTGACCACCCAATTTGTCACTGGCAGCCAGTGTTTCCCTGCTTTCACCAGTCTTGACCGCACTTACTTCTTTGACATCCTCGCACCTCTCCACATTCTCTGTCTCTATGATCTGCCATTGGCATTGATCGAAAATACTCTCCAACCAAATCTGAGCACCAAACTGAATCAACAATCTGCTTTGATAGTAGCCTCTCGGTTTGGTCATGAAGGACCTGTTGGATCCCTCCTTGCATTGTCCCAGATCCAGGTCAACCTGGTCGACAGCTATGGGTGGTCAGCACTCATGCTGGCTGCTCAGGATGGCCACGAAGTCACCGTCAAGCTCCTACTGGCTCACCCCGGGATTGCAGTCAACCTGGTCAGCAGCAATGGGTGGTAAGCGCTCATGCTGGCTGCTCAGAATGGCCACAAAGGCACTGTCAAGCTCCTCCTAGCGCACCCGGGGATCGTGTTCAACAGCAATGGGTGCTCAGCACTCCTCCTGGCCGCTCAGAATGGTCACGAAGGCACCGTCAAGCTCCTCCTAGCACACCCTGGGATCGCTGTCAACCTGGTCGCCAGCGATGGGTGGTCAGCGCTCATGCTTGCTGGCCAGAATGGTCACGAAGGCACCGTCAAGCTCCTCCTAGCACACCCCGGGATCGCGGTCAACCTGGTCAACAGCAATGGGTGGTCAGCACTCATGCTGGCTGCCAGGCATGGTCATGAAGGCACCGTCAAGCTCCTCCTAGCGCACCCCGGGATCGCGGTCAACCTGGTTGACAGCGATGGATGGTCAGTGCTCATGCCCGCTGCCCAGAATGGTCACGAAGGCACCGTCAAGCTCCTCCTAGCGCACCCCGGGATCGCGGTCAACCTGGTTAGCAGCGATGGGTGGTCAGCGCTCATGCCCGCTGCCCAGAATGGTCACGAAGGCACCGTCAAGCTCCTCCTAGCGCACCCCGGGATCGCGGTCAACCTGGTCGACAGCGATGGGTGGTCAGCGCTCATGCTGGCTGCTAGGCGTGGTCACGAAGGCACTGTCAAGCTCCTCCTAGAGCACCCCGGGGCCTTGAGCATGCTCGGCGGCGAAGGCGGTTGATTGGTCCGGTTGTTGGCAGGTGGTACGGAGGTCCCCCGGTTGGAGTGCGCAGGTGTTGCAGCCCCGTGACGAAGGCAGGAAGGTACGAGCCGGTTGTTGGCAGTGGTTACGGCAGAACGGCCCCTGACCTAGGGCGAAGTGGCAGCAAGGACTGGCTGGGCTATGGGAGTCGCGAGAGCGAAGACTGATGGCGGACGGAGAGCGGGAGAAGGCGCCTTGATACGGACACGGTTCCATGATTACTTACCCCCCCAAACTACATATATGCTCGCTTCACTGACAGGTGTTTGTTGTACATACATTACAGGATATCCCGGGCTTGGCTAGGACCTTTCTCGGACCCTTCTGAAAGTGATCGACCCTTCAATGGGCCGAGCACGCGTGGGCTGGAACTTACAAATAAAGAGCCGGATTAATTACTAGTAGGAATACCCAGATGTAAAGTCTATCTAGAGCCACACGCTCCCCCAAGACTATAAGCATGACATTCATCATCATCATCATCAGAGCACCCCGGGATTGCAGTCAACCTGGTCAAAAGCGATGGGTGGTCAGCGCTCATGCTGGCTGCTGAAAATGGTCACGAAGGCACTGTCAAGCTCCTCCTGGCGCACCCCGGGATCGCAGTCAACATGGTCGACAGCGATGGGTGGTCAGCACTCATGCTGGCTGCAGAGAGTGGTTACGAAAGCACCATCAAGCTCCTCTTAGCGCACCCCGGGATCGCAGTCAACCTGGTCAAAAGCGATGGGTGGTCAGCACTCATGCTGGCTGCTCAAAATGGTCACGAAGGCACCGTCAAGCTCCTCCTGGCGCACCCCGGGATCGCGGTCAACATGGTCAACAGCCATGGGTGGTCAGCGCTCATGCTGGCTGCTAGAAATGGCCATGAAGGCGCCGTCAATCTCCTCCTGGCGCACCCCGGGATTGCAGTCAACCTGGTTGACAGCGATGGGTGGTCAGCACTCATGCTAGCTACTGAGAGTGGCCATGAAGGCACTGTCAAGCTCCTCCTAGCGCACCCCGGGATCGCGGTCAACCTGGTTAGCAGCAATGGGTGGTCAGCGCTCATGCTAGCAGCTAGGTATGGCCACGAAGGCACCTTCAAGCTCATCCTAGCACACACTGAGATCCAGGTCGCCCAGGCCAACAACCACGGGTCGACGGCACTCCTTCTGGCTGCTGAATTCGGCTACAGTGTCATTGTTGAACACCTTCTTGCCACCGGTGCTTTCGATGTGAATGCATTTGACAGCGATAGGAATACGGCAATCAAAATGGCAGCGAAAGAGAGCCACGAAGCTATTGTCTGTCTGCTTCTCAGTGTACCAGGCGTCAACATCTCCATCAGGAGCATCAAAGACGGTCACACCGCGATATCAGCGGCGCAGGCCAATGGCCACAGTCGTATCTTTCAACTCTTACAAGACTTTGAGTTGCGAAAAGCTGCCATCATAAGCCCCCTCGGTCCTCAGGAGCCGTTTGGGAACGACGACGGACTCGGATCCCAGCCTAATCTTCATCTCGACGTGGAGGAATCATCGGAAGGGGGGGTTGATGGGGTGGCTGCTACTTTGCTCCGTGAACCTCAACCTGAGCTTTCTGGATATCAATTTAGTCTTCTTTCGCAAGTCAGCATGTTCTACACACATACAGATATATGAATTCCCTATATACTTATACAACGACACTTTACAAATAGAGTTGATTAGCTAGCTAAACCTGTACTCGACTACACGAGCGGGTAGACAGAAGATCTTACAAAGGCATCCGCAAGAACCATAAGATCTGCAAGTGCACAACCCCCGGAAACGGCTACGACGTCCAGCAACCCACCGCCAGGATGAAACATCAAGGAAGACAAGGGAGTTCTTTTGTACAAGGTAGGACTTGAGAGGTGAGGCAAGACTGCTGTCTCCGATCGAAGCCCTAGTCAAGCTGGAACGCAGATCGGAGAGCTTAGCCTATGAGGCTGGTGCCAAAGGCAACGATGGGGTTCGAGGGAACTTTTTCAGTTGGGGAGTGGGGAGGTGGCGGCCGCTTGTAGTCATTCATTGTGTCGTTCAACCCGTCTGAAGTCAGAGATAAAGCCAACCTGGCAGTTCAACGGGCGACTGCCAGAACCGTGATTCAGGGTGTGTCGACTACAGATGGAAAGGCGGCTGGGGGAAAGAGCCGGGCATTGGTAGTAAATTCGATTTATGCATAATGCGAGAGCAGCTGAATCTCTAGTACTAACGATGAGAAGAAGCGGTCAGTTTTCTGAACCGCCTGAATTTCAGAGATAGGGGCTGTTGATCGCATCAATGCAATGGGTGCCAGGATTCGCGAAGACATTCTGGCGAACGACGACGACGACAACGGCCGCTTTCAGGATGTGTGACGCGATGCGGAGAGCCTTACAGAAGCCGACAGGCACTCGAGCGACGTTAACTTGAAGACTTTCACCGAGTATCGGAGAACTATGGCCACCAGGCCCTTTCTTTGACGCGGTTCAGGAGGGCAAGACTGATTCGACCAAGGTATGCTTGTTAATGTCATCCCAAGTAGAATTTATTGACTAAATAGCTGCACACCGCGTAGTCTACGCATACCTTTTACAAGCTACAACCGACGGCCGACTTGAGCATGGAGCGAGCAGCAATCCAACTGGTCATGCCAAGGTCCGTTCTTTGTTTTCCTTCCTGATACCCCTGATAACCTAGAACAGGTCTACCTGGTTCCAAATCGCACACCCGGCTCGACAATACCAGCATATTCGACCACTGGTCTATCACAGACTGGCGCATCTCGTCCTCCGACGCGGTTTTTCAGATGGTCGTGACGGTTTGAGCATGACCTCCACATGCACCATAGAGCGATGGACGTCTTGATCCCAGGCATACTTCCACCGTCAACTGGCTGCCTTGACCCATCTCTATTGTCGACTACCTCGCAGCACATCCACTCCACCCTACTCAGCCTCTGCCCATCCGAGCCGCCGAAACCTACCGGACCGCGTTGCCTCCCTCTCTCCCCTGTGACGAGCCTAAACGTGTAACCTATGCTCTTCTAAATCGACGGGCTTCCCAGGTGAACGACGACGACGGATCTTCCTCCTGGAATAATAGAATCCGGTCACGCCAATCAGCACGACACCAGAATGCGACCTTCCCGCACATCCAAATTCTGCGCTCGAATACGCCGAGGAGGATGATGAGAGGATGGAGACAAAGGCAGACTTGCAGAGCGGGACCGTCGTGAATGCACAACACTGTTGACTATGACGACGACGAGGATATGATTCGAATTCGGAAGCAAGTGACGATGAAGCACGATCCTCCGTTAACAACCACGAACCGCCTTTTTCTCGCCATCATCAACATGCTACCTCCCAGTCAATCCCAGCCCAAGCTATGCGTCTGGCCTCTTAGACTTCGCCCCTCGCTGGCTTCGTCAAGGACCCGATCGCGTCCAAGGTCTGCGTCCACTCCCTCTGCTCTCGCAAGTACTTGGATCAACGAATGAAGCCTGGCATTCCTCAAGGGCTGCGGGACTATCGCGCCAAAAGGTCACATCTTGTGCGCCCATAGGAGTGACGAACAAGGGGTGGGTGATGGTCAAGCCATTCCTCTACGCACGCCTTGCGTGTTGTCCATCCTACCCGCCTGCGATGACGAAAGGCGGCAGCCGTTGGCGTTCAACAAAAGAGTGACATCGTCCTCGGGAGCTTGGAAGCCCGTTCCTGTCCAAGGTCCAGCCTCCGCGCCATTCCGGATGACGAATCTCAGGGTGGAGGAGGGGAGGGGACGCACGGGCGGATAAGAGGATAACGACGAAAAGGACAGCGAAGACGACGAGCAGGAGTCCCGTAAAGCTTAAGGAAACGAAGATTCGGAAATGACGCGACGATACAGGGCACGCAGGATCCAACGAGCGAGGAAGGAATAATCAACAGTATAATGACTGAGTCCATCGTGAAGGCAATCCAACCAACCAGCCACTCCTTCGACGACGATAATCAGACGACCTATCAACAACATCTTCCAATCCACACTAGGATCAGCTATATGGACACTGTTTTGGCTGGGATGCACACAGCAAATCTCGTCCATCTCAACGTTCCCTCTGCAGAAGACAGACGCCCTCTACTTGCCACCATCTCCCCCAGCCGACGCAGACGTCGCGCGCAGCCCTTTCTCCTTTGGCGCTGCTATGCCGTGTAAAGGCTAGCACAATTGGAGACACATTCACTATAATACTACTTGCCATCGCCATGCTTGCATTATGGTGGTGCTGTTGGAGGTCGGAGCTGCCCTCGTCCAGCACCTCCAAGGCAGATGATGGACGATCTACCTCTTGCACGTAGGGACGCAGGAGAGAAGGGATGACCAGACACGCACGCGACACCTTCAATCTAATCCCAAGTTTGGCTTGTGGCTGGATTGCTCGACTCGCCGACGTCGGTCTTGGTTTGTCTTGTTTCCTTTCAAAGATGATGTTGGGAGTGAATGCCTATTGAGTCTTCCATGCCTCATTTTCAGGAGATCTTCCTGCACTTTGTGCCTCTGAGATATTCTGCCTATATGTTGAAAGAATGGAAATGTGTTCATTGTGGTAGTTCGTTGCTCCGATGAATCCGATCACTGATTGAGCCCCTATTTGGAATCCGGGGTGCTTGCCGTGGACTGAGCGAGATTGGGGCTCTGATATAGGTGCAAGACTGGTAGGCTTGGGTATTTATGCAATATGCTTTACTTCTGCACCCATTGATGAGATGCTTTAAGATAGAAAAATAACAGGCCAACCTCAAAACTAGGATACCTCAATGCGCAGCCGTCGAATTCGCCAAGCATGCTTCGGTGTAGCGCGATAGAGGAAGGTGACATCCATAAGACTTGACATAGAGCTTGTATGAAGTGGTATAGTGCACAAATAATTCAACGAGACTTGAATCAAGATACAATGGTCCTTTCACCCGAAATGCCAGGATCAGCAAAGAAAGAATCCCCCAGAGAATCGGCCTTGTGAAGATCATTCTCCTCTCAATCATCGTCCCAATCTCCAGCGACAAAGGCACCCACAAACTCGTTGAGTGTCAAGTTCTTCCAATGCTTAGCGACCGCCTTTGAGAGGGTCTCTCATCCCTGGATCAGCAATGCAGCGATTCGAAGTCTGTCAAGGCCTAGCCCTCCCCCGTGCTGCACCAACGCCGTCGCGCCCCATCCTCTACCCTCTCCAATGCGTGGGCCTGTCGATAATATTCAAGAGAATATTTATTTCCTCAAGAGGTCCCGTATACCTTCGACAGTCGAATCGAGAAGTTGGCCGATTCGACGACCGGGCCCAACCTCAAGCTGGATATTCGGATGGTCCAAGAGGAGCTTGACTATGTCCTTGTGGCCTCTCTTTGACGCCCAGTTGAGCGCAGTCCGACCCTTGCTGTCTGCTAGGTTCACGTCGGTCTGGGGATGTCCAAGGAGCGCCTGAGCGATGACTACATGGCGACGGTGGTGTTCCTCGGCGCCTAATATGCGTTTCTGCATCGCAACCCAGATTAATGGCGTCCGACCATCTCTGTCGACTAAATTGACTTTAATATCCGGGTGAGCGAGAAGGAGCTTCACCGCCCCTTCCTTTTCATGCGCAGCCAACGAATCGCTGCACTTGGATGCCCAGCTCAGAGGTGTTCGGCCATGGATATCCTGCACATTGATGTCGATGTCGGAGCGGGCAAGAAGAGCCCTGATTTTACGGTCGTTGTCGAAACCAATCCTCGACGCCACGTGGAGCGGTGTATGGCCTTCGTTATCTGGCAAGTTGACGTTGATCATTGGGTGGGCAAGGAGCAGCGCGAAGGCAGTGTTCCCAGTGGAAGGATGGAGCGCCCGCATTAAAGGCGTTACACCATGCTTATCCTGAATATTGACATTGGTCTGGGGGTGGGCAAGTAAGGCCCTTATGGAAGCCGTAGCGTGCCATTTTGTTGCCCAAATCAATGGGGACCAGCCCTCAGCATCTGCCAGGTTGACTTCGGTGCGAGGATCGGCAAGCAGGACCTTGACTGCCGCTTCCTGACGGTGCTGCGATGCCCAGCTCAAAGGGCTACGACCGTCCTTATCGACCTGATTTACATTGATCTGAGGGTGTTTAAGCAGGACTTTGACTGCCTCCTCGCCACCATCCGATGACGCCCAACTCAAAGGGGTGCGGCCGTCCTTGTCTGCTGCGTGGATGTCGTGGTGAGGATGTGAGAGGATGAGTTGGAGAGTGTCGATACACTTCGATGTCGCTGCCCAGCTCAGAGGTGTACGCCCGGCTTTGTCCACCAAGTGAACCTCGGACTGGGAACGGGAAAGAAGCAGCTCCACTATGGGGAAATAGCCATACTGGCAAGTCCAAGATAACGCTGTCCGCCCCCCTCCATCGCTTGAATGAATCTCGGTATGTGAGTGGGCGAGTATGGCTTTGAGCAAGGCTTTGTTGCCCTTCTTTGCCGCCCAAGTGAACGCTGTCAAGCCATCTTTGTCCGTCGGGTCAAGCCTGATTTTAGGCTGAGAGAGGAGAAGCTCGACTGCGCCTACATTGCCCAACTGGCAAGCCCGGATCAAGGGTGTCTGCCTCCATATGTTGGTTGCGTTCACGTCGACGAGCGTTAGAGAAAGTAATTCTTGGAAGGCGCTGAGATCGGAGGTGTGCCTGCACGCTAGATGCAGCGGTGTTTCTTCGAACAAGCTCGTGCGAGGGTTTGGATTGAGACCATTTACCAAGTTGCTGCGGGCAAGAGATATTGGCAAGTTGAAGAAAGCCGCGACGTGGAGAGGACCAAGTCGGTCCACCGTCGAGCAGATTTGGGCCAGCTTTATTGGAAAGGACTGACTTTTTCTCACAAACGCCTTGATTTGAGAAGTAGTCGTGGGGTCGCCCAATGAATTTCGAGCATGAATTGACCATGCATGATAGGCATATGGTAACAGAGGATCGTGTTCCATGGTGCGTTTGAATGATTCTGCGCAGCCTTTCCAATCTTGAAACCCATACTGAATTAGGCAGCCCATGCAAAGCGAAGCCATGAGCCAGTGAAGACGGGGGAATTTTTCCACGATGAGGCGGTCCAGAGTCTCTTTGGCGGTGTAGTCTAAATAGAAACAGGCTGCTAGAAAGAGCCAAGTGAATTCAAAACAAAGGAAACACTCACGAACAAGGCGCACTAATCCTGTCGTCTCGTCAACAACCAAGAGCCCGTGACAGAGCCCTACAAGCAAGTCCTTGTTAATAACCCTCTCGGGTTCGAACTTGTGAGTCTCAAGACAGATAGCAGTGGCATGCTGCAGCTCTGCAATCGTCAACGATTTCGGGGCATTGAGTACCCAAACGATGCAGGTCTGCACATAAACATCCCCGTTTGATGCTTGTTTAACAATCCGTTTCCAGGCGTCACGGTATATATCCTCGATTTTCGGTGGAAACCTATCAAGGGTCTCCCTGACGTCGGAAACGCTTCTACAGTGCCGAAGTGCGGCCAAATGAAGCGAGGCGTGAAGAAACCTACAGTAGGGCTCGTAGTCAGCACCAGCTAGCGCATGGATAGAAAGAGGTCGCTCACATGCCACCGCACTTCCGCTTGACCGAAGCCACAATATATGCTCGCAATGCAGGTCCTCCCTGCTCCAGGACCTTGCGCAGGTCTTGGCTACTGTCCAGTTTGCTATTGATGTGGAGATCGAGGTCAGAGTTCTGGGCAACGATCGAAAAGTGGTGAGCGTGGGGGAACCGTTCCTCCAACGTCTTCAATGGCCGAGAGGTGATGAAGAGTTTGGCACCAGTAGATGCAAGCTTCTCGACCAGGTCGACTTGGATCTCAGGGGGAGCTTCGTCCAGAGCGTCAAGGAAGTAGGAGGTGGACCTGATTGTTTCTGTGAAACATTTCAGCAACTGAAGGAGCTCATCCTCTGTTGGTCGTGTCTGCAGAAGGTTGTGGCGTGCGTATATCTCCCCCGCAAGCTGAAGGAGGCCTGAGTGTTCAAGCTGCTCAACAGTCTGTTTGACAAAAACCTCCAGACAGTCTCGAACTGTGAGGCCAACTTTGTCGCTATATCGAATGTAGATGAAGCCAACGCAGGTAGGAGAACCAGGCTCTTTAGGGCATTTCTCGACAACGTTGACCATGATAGATCTGTCCAGACTGGGTAAGCGCTACTAGATACAGAGACTTTGAATGTCAAAACTCACGTCAAAACTGTTTTACCAACACCCGCTGAGCCAGACTATGAATCAGCATGGTTGCATGATGGTTAGAGCATGAACTTACGAATTCCAGAACCACAGATCATTTTGACGTCGCTCGTTGGGTCCCGCCACCTAGTAAACATGTTGTATTTGAGGATCCATTCTCCCGTTTTTGGTGTCGCTTTGGCCAAAGTGTCCTGTTGAATCTGCCGGAAGTTGGAGACCTTCTTCAAGGCTTCCAATACAACGTTCCTTTGATCATTGCTGTGGCTAGCGACGTGGCTAGAGTGATAGTGGTAATTGTGCACCATGACATCCCGACCAGCAGAGGAGAAGTGCCCTCCGTTGATCTGCATAGTATGAGCATGGAGAACTCCATTCGCTCTGAGGGGCTCGTCATGGCCTGTAGTTCCCCACGTCAGTTCGCATTGTTTGTGTTCAAAGCTTATATCATACCTCCAGTCGCAATCTCTCCACGTTCCCCGTTCTAGACTCGATGATGAACCAAAGCGAGTGCTCCAGATGCTCTACACTCACCATTAGGAAGCAGATTATTGTGAATGGGAATCAAGAGTCTGAGGGACTAAGCCTGATGCCTGATGCCACGAGCGCACTTTCTGGGTAGTCTGCGGGCACGTGGGTATGATGCATGAAGAGTTAGGCAGAGATGATCGATAAGCGCCCGTCGCTTTGAGAATGACTGAGATCAGCGCGGTAGCATAGGGCATTCGATAGCCAACAAAATACAATCGCAACACGGACGCACCGCCACAAACTTGGGCACTAGATGTTCGCAGGTTGAAGGTGTGAACCAGAAGATCCCAAAAATTAGCACTGTTTGGATACCCCACAGTTGATTTCAAGCCTCAAGGGTGACGAGATCGCGTTCAGTCGCCAGCCTTGCGATAACCCCGCCAAAGGTTAGGCAGTAGCGAGCGCGTGCAACCAAGCGTGATAAGGAGCTGGATCGCATGTCCCTGGGGAAACGTCATCGTAAGTTCGAGCAGCCAGAAGCTTTAGGCAACAGTGAAAACGAAGCAGATAGTGACCGATTCTGTTGAGAAGGAGGCGCGAGATTTTGGACCCCAATACTGGTACAGCCAGCCCCAGAGTTCGGGCGAGCCCAATTCTCAAAAGGACGAAAACAGTCAAATAAGGGGGAGGAGGAGCTAATGCGGTTGCACCGGGCATGTTCGATGTCGCGTTCACCACAAAGGACGAGAAAGAAGGCGAAGCACCGGGCGATCCCCGACGCGTGTCACCGAAAATGATGGCGGATCCGCTGCGAAAGTTAATGGACGTCGAGTCGAAATGGCTCGGAACCTTGTATAGCTGTTCTTCGGTCCAGCAGCGGGCTATGCTTGAGATGTTTATGACAGGCCGTCTCCGCTCGCTATGACGATTAAGGTTGACAGATGGCCAGGGCAAGATAGCGAGTACCGCGCTATCAAACCTTGAGCGTTTGAGCACTAGTATGTCCCTGACTTGGCATACAATTTTTAGCATCCGCCTGACCCTCCCAAAACTCACTTGGGTCGATTGGGAACTGCGACCGCTATCGACTCCGAGATCTCAGGTGGAACGAACAGGGTAGGTAATAAGTGGGGCTATATATACCTTGCACGGTCTTGAGATTGTGCGCGTTCGGTCTGATACTTTCACAGCAGGACATTTGTATCACCTCTCTCGCTTCCAAGGGTCCTTCTTGAATGGAGATCCTATACACCCGTGGCGGCTGCTTATACTTCCCCTGGGCTGGGAGTACAAGTAGGGACTCTAAGCCTCAACTACGCCTCATTCTCTCAGGTCTTATCCACGGGGCGGGGTATAGTTGTACATTCTTTCACAGAATGTCATCAGAATATCCAACCTCAACAGGAGATTTCTTCTAGTATACTGCAATCAGATCTACTCGGTTTGGAGACAGGCCTCTCTATACTCTGTGATCACCAATCTGGGCGCTGAATGATATCGCTGCTCGTTGCTTTCTGCAGATACACTGTGGCCGATCTCTTGGTCGATGCCGACGTAGTCGTATGCGAACTCTCCCATCTCAGCATCGTCAATACCGAGAATCTCCGCCAATTCTGATGCACGGAGGCGAAGGCCTGGGATATAGTGCATGACCCAAAGGATTGCAGTCTGCAGAGAGGGTCAATGGGGTGATACAGCAGAGGGGCAAAGAGGTGATTTACAGTGACAACAAAGGAGTAGGCAAATCCAGCGGCAGAGCCAGCGACTTGATATCCGAGCTGAGCCCAGTTCTTGTCAAGCCAGCCTCCAGGGATTACAGTGAAGCCATCAAAGCCGGCGACGCTAGCTTGGGCAAAGAATGCGGTCAAGATGTTTCCGGTGATACCTCCGACACCGTGAGTGGCGAAGATCTGATACGAGAAGATTAGAGAAGGGGTCATTGTCGGGAAGTGAGCCGAGGCTTACATCGAGGGCGTCATCAAACTCAAGGATGCGCTTGAGTTGGGTAGCAAAGTTGCAGAAAGCACCGCCAAGGACACCGAACAAGATGGCAGCGGCTCCATAGTTGGTCAGCGCTGCCTTCTCCTTATCCTCAAAACTAAACATGACTTACGAACACCGACGAAACCACAAGCAGGAGTGATACAGGCAAGGCCAGAGATTACCCCAGAGCAGAAGCCGACAACGCTCCATTTCTTCTCAATGCGGTAATCCAAGAGCATCCAGGTGATACCGCCAACGGATGCAGCGATGTTGGTCACAACGCACGCCTGAACAGCTCGCAGGTTAGCAGCCAAAGCAGAGCCACCGTTGAAACCGAACCAACCGAACCAGAGGAACACAGTTCCAAGGACGACGTAGGTGGTGTTGTGGGGCTTATAGGCGAGGCGCTCTGTTCCGTAGCCTCGTCGCTTGCCAAGGTAGACGGAGATGGCGAGGGCGGCGGTTCCAGAGACAATGTGGACGGGGGTTCCTCCGGCAAAGTCGAGACCGCCGAGGACGAAAGTCCAGCCTTTGGCGTTCCAGGTCCAGCACGCAACGGGGTCGTAGACAATGGTAGTCCAGATGAAGATGAAGACGAGAATGGGGCCAAGTCGGCCGCGTTCAGCAATGGCACCGACTGCAAGAGCAGCACTGAATGGAAGTTAAGTAACGGCCAAAAGCAGTGGGGCAGATATACTCACGTGATGGCAGCGAAAGCTCCTTGGTAAAGCATAAAAAGAAGTGCAGGAATGCGAGTGTTACCCATTGCGGGCTGGTCGAGGACACCTTTGAGAACAAAATATTCTGGAATTGAGGCTCAGGGTTGCATTTCGACTCAAAAAATAGTCAAACACACTCAGAGTACCGATATATGGGCTAGCATCCTCAGCGAACGCCAGTGAGAATCCCCAGAAGCACCACTGTAAACGAGTCGTTGTGTGAGCCTCGATTCAAGGTGGATATGAGTTAATTAGCACACACTTGGAAACCGACCACCGCAATAGATGCCAACGATGTGAAGATCATCGACAGGGCGTTCTTTCTCCTCATCAAGCCGGCACAGAAGAAACCAACACCAGGAACCATAATCCAAACAAGAACCATGCAGACAATGATGAAGCAAATGTCGCCGACATTGTAGACGGTGGTCGTGTCCGTCGCGGCTTCATAGTAGACCATCGACCCGGCTAATTACCGCGTCAGATTCCATGGTGAATCAAACGACTCAGCGGACATACAGGCATCGTAGGTAAGGTTAAACATGGTCGAAAGGTGGGACGCAGCGCCTGCTCAACGGTGGCAAGAAAGGTACGGGGAAGAAGGTCAGCGGTGAGAGGCAACGAGCAAGAAGCCCATTACTATATAACATGTCAAGCCCAGGTCATACGGTATGAACCTGCCTAGACGGCTCAGAAATTAAACAAATATCAAGCACAGCATTGTCGCGGAAACCCGTCTATCGATAACTGGCTAGCGCTTGATAAATTAGGTATAAAGGCACTGGTACCTAAGGGCATGAATTCAGAATGAAGGAGTCTAATCTCGGATTCTCCCGGGCCAGCCTCTCCCAATTCATCTTTGCGTCCTTATTGAGCTGCGGAGCTACAAGAAACGGTGGCCGCGGTGGGCCCACCCATAGCAATCACCCTGCTTTCATGATGAAGAATGCTGACAACCGTTTACCATAGCCTCGTCCTTCAAACCTTCTTCAAGTTGGCGGTCCTGTTTGTTGGACCTTCATCAGTATCAGCGACTCACAAGGAAATCTAGTGCTGTATCTTAGCCACTGATATCAATCGGATATGGATTGAATATGGAAATGCCACATTGCATATTGTTGTCTAGATCCAGATACGAGGTATATTATATTGTTTGCGTCGGTGGGTGGCAGACATGGTAAAGATACGCAATGCAAACGGTGGTACGTACCGCGGATACGAAATACCCTTTCACTGCCATTCAGCAATTCCGTATCTTCACCATACTGTCCACAGATCCTGACAAAGGATATGGTTAACTTAATATTTGCAATCATATCCTGAAAAACGTATGCGTTGTGGCATTTGCGTATCTGGTGAGCGTCCTCCTCATATTGTACCCCAAGATATTCCGGGGGTTTTCCAGTGTCAAGGCTCTCCTACAGTGATGCACTATGCTGTGAAGGTATGCTATGAGGCTAGAGCACGTACAGGCCGTAGGCCAACGGCAAAAAAAGTAGGTTTGGGGCCTGGCAACACCTGAAAAGGTAGTCTGAAGGCCTCCTCCCCTGGAAGCCCCTCCCAGGAGATCGCACCACGATTAGGTCTAGGCCCGGAGAGTACCTGGAGGCGGATCAAGGCCTCGGGATCTTCCAAGTGTTCACCGCCGGCCTTGTACCATCGCAGGCCCCTCTCTTTGAACTCTTTAGTTCCTGATATTGATGATTTCTATGATAGATTTGGTATGAGGATACAGCCGCCGTTTGTAAGCGGCTCAATGCATTTGACTCACGAAAGGCACAGTGACCCTGATTGCGTAAAATGGTATAGTGCACAACTAATTCCACGAGACTTGAATTAAGATACAATGGTCCTTTCGCCCGAAATGTCAGGATCAGCAAAGAAAGTATCCGTCAGAGCATCGGGCTCATGAAGATCGTCCTCGTCCCAATCCTCGTCCCAATCTCCAGCGACAAATGTATCCCACACAAATTCGTGGCCAGCAAACTTGTCCACAACCTCATCGAGTGTCAAGTTCTTCCAATGCTCAGCGATTGATTTGGAGATGGTTGCTCCTCTTTGGAGCAACAACGCAGCGATTCGAAGTCTGTCGGGATGCAGTCCTCCCCTGCGCTGCTCATCCTCATCGTACCCATACAAGCACATCGCAAAATCCAAGGCCGTCGCTCCTCGACCTCTACCCTCTCCAATACGTGGACTTGGGCCTGTCGTTGCGTGAACATCAGCACCGTGATCCAAAAGCCTCTGGACCATCACTGGGTCCCCTTTGATCGTCGCTACGTGCAAAGCCGTCCCATTTGCAAGGCTGATACCACCCGCTGCTGCAGAACCAGCAGAGTACGGCAGCTTCTTCATTCGCCCGTCAACTGATGCATGAGCCTGAATGAGAAGATCGACGATGGACCCATGCCCTTGATCGACAGCTATGTGCAAAGGTCTCCAACCGAAATGGCCCTTCCTGTTGACGTCAATGCCCAGAGAAATCAGCTTTTGAACGGCTTCAGGATCCCCTCGTTCAATGGCGACCGTGAGGGGGCACTCTGCAGCTACTAGTCTTGATGCAAAGAGCAGGCGAGTGGATTTAAGGCAGGCCAATACTGCATCGACATCGTTACCGTATTGTGGTCGCAGCGAGTCAAATTTGTCTTGTTTGAGCCAATGCCACCGAGAAGGTCCTCTGGCTGGATCGGGCGCTGTGCCCTGCCGAAGGAGCCGCGAGACGACTGCTTCCCGTCCGTATATGGCAGCAAGGGCGACAGCGTCAAAAAACCCGTCCTCGTAAGCCGGTTTCCATGCTGGATTGCATACTGGACCAGAGGGATGATGAATACTGGCCCCTACGCCCATCAAACCATCAACTATAGCGTCTATATCGCCTCCCTCATATTTCTTGATAATGACGAAAAGGGCCAGAGTCGCATGAGAGGGATCGCTCTCTTCCACGTGGTCGAGAATGCGCAGGAGTGCAAGGTATCGGTTGGCCTCTTGGGGGCTTGGTTTTGAAACGAGTTGAAGGGCCTGGTCAACCATGAACTGGGAGTCGCGCCAACCTGGGAGATGGCAGTAACCCGTTTCGAAAGCCACCTCGATGTCTCTCATAAGATGAGGCCGTCCTGTACACAACATGTTTTCCACCACGTAAAGGACCGCATCCCATGCCACTGCTTCATCGGCGTACATTTCGAGATCGAGGAGAAGATCGAAGCGTATCATCCCGTCGGTTAACAAGATTGCTGATCGAAGGCTGGAGAGAGAGCCGAAACCTTCCTTCATCATGTTGAGGATTTCAGCGTATGCCTCGGGATCCCAGGACGAACGCGGCAGTAGGCAAGCAGGTACAGTGACCGTCTCGGCGACCACCGATGTCACATCGGCACCGCAGGAGATAAGCTCCTTGAGAATGAACGGTGCTTGCTCTCTTTCAGCTGCGAAAAACAGAGGAGGTAGGCATCCAATTTGTTTGGCGTGGACGTTGAGGCCTGCCTCTACTAGAGTGCGAAGAACACGTGAGGGGAAGGAAGGGTCGAGGTCGAATTCATCTGGGGGAATGATTGAGCAAAGGTGGTTCAACAGCTCGAAATGTTCGTGTTCGCTTTCATCGACAAGCACACCGCCTTCCAGAAGTACGGGAATGACCTTCTCACAATGGCAAATGATGGCAAGGGAGAGCGGGGTCAGTCCCATGTTGGACTGAGCCTTGGGATTTGCTCCATAGCTTAGGAGTAGCTGGGCGAAGGCTGGATCTCGGAGCCACCATACCGCTGTATGCAACGGCTGGAGCACTGATGAACCATAAGGCCCTCGAGCGCCGGCTCCCAGTCGAAGCAGCATTTCGGCAACGGCAAGTTTATTGTCCTTGACGGCGAGGTGGAGAACAACATTTGTGAGCTCTTTCCATCGCTGGACCTCGTCGGCCCCTTCCTCTAAATCTCGAAGGAGAGAGTGATTGCTTGCAAAATCTTCCTCCATGAGCCCTAAGTCTGAGCCTTGGTGTGCGGGACTTGGGAGCGATGAAGGTGGCCAAATACTGTTGAAGGGCACAGTTGTATCGTAAAAATCTTCGAGATCCTCGAGAAGAGCCTTGAAGATGGCTGCATCCTTGGCTTCTGCTGCCAACTCGAGGGGGGTGGTGATGGGGCGGACCCTCCTCATGAGACGTTTGATTTCGGTGTAGGTGAGGGTGTGCGAGTCTGCTGGTACTGGGGGGCCCGTGAGACGTCGTTGCAAGAGCAGCTTCTTGACGACCTCGAGATGATGCTGGGAGACTGCCCAGTGCAGGGCCGTACGCCCAGATGTATCGGCTTCGAGATAGTCGACTCCCAGGTCGAGGAGACGGGCTACGGAGTCCAGGTCACCCTCGAAACTTGCCTTGGAGAGTGGTGCCAGCAGTTCAATGCTATTGGCTGACATGGTTTGTAGCGGAGAAGTAGCGAGCGCCAGGGGTTTCTGATAGGTCAACCGGACGTCGCTGGACAAGAGCCTAAATAAGAGTTCATGACCGAGAAGTGAGACCAGCACTCTCAGAAACATACCTTATGGGTGAGCTCACTTGCAAGTGATACCAAATATTAGCGGCCCAGGTGTCCCTTGGCCCTTGCTTCTAAACTTCACAGGGATAAATCCTTGCTCGAAAAGGGCTTCAAACCAGCGCTGATGGTTACATCGTCAGAAGAAGATTAACTGGATAATGATAAGCACCTACCCGAACAAAGAATTTTCTTCCAATTGTACCTATAGATATGCTTTGCTGGAATGCGAGCTTGAATTGTCAGTGGCCAAGTACGCCGACATGCTGGGAGTGCTGAGCAAAAGGGATAAGCGCTGAACAGGACCATTCAGTCCGTGATCCGACCATTGTGATGGGTGATGGTACGTCGGTTGCAGTCTGACGTCCTACTTATCCTTTGTTTGTCCAACCTCAACAACTCAAGATATGAATTGGTTCGGTTTCACCTAATATCCCCTCACCCGTACTTGCGCAGATGCCAGCCCTTTTTTGCCCTGGCTTTCGTGAGGACTGGCCAGACAATGACCAAGGGGTTTCCTTGGGTTGGGTGCCTGATTTTCGTATTTGTGCATGGTCGTGCTAATGACTCGATAACTATGCAGCAGTACGGCGCAGCTCTAATCTCACATAGGCAGAGTGCTGGCAGCCCTCAAGGGATGCATTTCATTGAAGTTCTTTGGCTTCGGCTGTACGTATAATCCACTCTGCATTTCCGCTACCAGCCGGCTAATAACCTCGATACACAGTCACTATCTTGATTCAGCCACCCAAATTTGCCCTAGGAACTGCCACAAATCATATCCACAGTCTAGGAGCAGGGGCTATTGGGGACCTTCATCCCAGAAGCGAGCCAATTACAGCTCTATTCTTGTCCAGGCACCTGCCACCCCTTGCCCAATTGCTGTAGGGCTTTCCCCCGTTCCACCACTGTTCCCAAGGCACAGAAGGGGTGTATCCTCTCTTGCTGGATCATGAATGCTCCACCCATGCGTACGTTTCCCGGCCTCAACACAGCCCACCGAGCCAACTTAGTCTCGACGCATGTTCCCCTGCCAGGGCGTGCTAGTATTGTTGTTCTCAACTCCAAGCCCATCCCTCCAAGAGTTCAACCCCATCAACAAGGGCTCCGGGATCTCGTACCACACCACCTCAACCGTGGCCATGGTACCTTTGCTTCTACCTACACAGTCTTGAGAGCAACGACCTCGATGGTGACGGCGAATTCGTCAGTCTGCTCGTTACCTTCGAAGCCTCCCATGGCAGTCAGCTTTCCTTGTTCTGGCAGTGCCAATGTCACCGCTGTACTCCCTGCGGCTACATTCATCCCATTGAGGACTTGAAGGATGCACCTCAGCTCTACTGCAACTGCGTTGAACGTACCAGCGCTTTGGCGGACAAGTTCGCCCAGCCTGTACGTTGACCTGACTGGACCCAGTTTATACGGCATGTCCCATGCCATTCGCCGGTTTTGTACCATATCCTTGAGTCTGGGGAACTCCATCGTCAAGCATCACACTGCTTGCTCAATCTGCATCGCTCTCAGTTTCACGTATGTCTTACTCTTCTCATCTCTGTCTGAATACTGATGTTGGCTTTCTAGTATCGATCTTGTTTGGATTATCATGGACTAGGTTCTTCCAAGAATATCTTCATCAGCTACCCACCTCCAAGCCTGGCAAGCTTTGACACTCGCCACTGGATCCCCACGGCCCTCGTCATAGCCGCCTCGCGTCCTCCGTCGTTGCTACGAACCGCGACGGGCATATCAGGGACATCTCGATCACCGAACCATCGTCCGAGTCGAGGTATATGGTCACAGTCCTCTCATGTCTCGCGCCTCATAATGAACAGTATCTTGTTTCAGGACATGTATTCAATACAAACTACGCATCACGCAACTCTAGGGGCTGACAGGGGGAATAACGGAGTAGCCGGGGAGGACCTCCTCAACTCTCTTCAAGATATGATGGAGCGGCGTGGCATAGGTCAAGTCACATTCTTCCGTCGGGCCACTGCCTCCAGTTATCATTGCTATGGCACGACCTTCCGCATCCACAGCAATAGCACCAGAGTCACCAGGTTTAGAGAAGGCCAGGCCGCCATATCCGACAAACGTCGTCTCAATGGCGATGAATTCCTTCATGTCTGCGTACCTTCGGGTAAGGGTCTCCAGTCCATTGAGCCTACCCAGAGTCGTTCCCGTGGTTCTTCCGTCCTTCAATACAAGAAGAGCTTCATCATCCTCTGCGCTCTCCTTCAAGCATTTTTTCAAGTCAATCTCCGACATCACGCTGGAGACTTGGAAGAGCTGATTTGAAGGGAATGTGACGCAGTCGTTGCAAGCATACCCATTATCGATGTCGGTATGCCGGTATCCACAGGCAGAGCTGTACTTGACGTGCATGTTGCCTGTTTTAAGGCAAAAGACGATTAGTCCGTGATCCTGGACGCAGAAAGTCCTAGCAGGACTGGTCCGACCATAATAAGAAACGTACCGATGAACAACATGTTCCCGTGAAACCCTGGCTGGCGGTGTACGACATCGTCGAGCTGGATAGCCGCCCAGTCCATGATGCAATGGGAAGGACCCAGTCCAATTGGGTCAGCATGGACCACCTGCCCAATCACCCGTCGTTCCCGCTTCGAGTCGTTGGCATCCCCCAAACCCTTGGCAAGATCAGCATCGAACTCTCGAAGCCACTCGAGCTGTTTCTCTGCATAAGCTTTATCTGCGTAAAGTTTCTGCAGTTGATTCGACGAATCGTAGCTGTTGCCCTGTTGCTCCTCGAGGCGCTTGATCCTGTCCGACAGAGACTTGGTAGGGGTCTCAGTCTCAGTGTCGGCTTCCTTGCCTAAGATCGTGTTGATACCTTGGCGAGCGCGATCGCAGGCCGTGTCAGCAGGGGAAATGACCAAAATGGGTTCAGTGGAACACTCGCTGCTGTACCCGTCATTTTGAAACTGCGAACCTGAAGTGGGGCGAACCAGGTGAGAAGGTGTCAGAAGGATGACCTCCCAGTCTCCGTCAGCCTTCCTGCGATGCATGAAAAGGCCTCCAGTGCCTTCGTGATGGGGGTTGCCAAGTGTGGAAAGAGATGGGCTGAGCAAAGTTGTGAAGGGCCGCATGAGGTGGAAGTAGTTGGAGTGGCCCGCTGGATCTATGGCAGCACCATGCAGGACTCGCGATGTCGATGTGTCGATGGCGGTGGTTTTCAAATGCCACTCCCGAATATCCACATCGACTTCTCCAAAGCCGATAGAGCGTAGGATGGTGCCCTTGACGTATTCTGCTGCTGTCTTTGCTTCAGGGCGGGTAACAGTTGCAGGCTCTACGCCAATGATGACCAAGAGATCGAGAAATGGATCTTTCTCGCCCTTGATGACCACACTTACGCCAGCAACGGTATTGAAGGGGATTGACTGATGGGTAAGGTAGGCAGCTGTCGCCTTCAGGAAGTCAAGCCACTGCGGTATGATGGGGTGGTTGTAGCGAACGCTTCCGATTTCGTAACAGTAGGCGTACAGCTCTGGGTTAGCTGGACGGATAACCCAAGGAATACCGGTCCTGTATAGCGTACCTCCCCCTCCTGGTGTGTCGCTGAGGACGCCTGGGTAGGTGTCGTATGGTGGGCGTGGCCGTGGGGAAGACCAAGGGGTTTGAGACTTTGACCCCTGGCTGGGAGGCGTGGCTGAATCGTCAGTCGCAGAGGGAGGATTCACTGGCATGACGGGTGAGGGGCGAGGGACCTGAACCCTATGTACTGTAGAAACCCACTGAGGTAAGTTGTCTGAGTGGACGTTTCCTGGATTGAAGTGGTCGCGATGGTGGTCTTAACGGACGGGCTCTTGACGGAGGGGTCCTACTGAGACAAATGGCCCCATCCGCCGGAACCCTAGCCCGTTAGTGGAACGGCCTGACCAACTCGTTGGCAGAGATGGTGCCGGCTTCATGTCTGCCAATGCGTTTATTTCAGTAGGGAACTACGTCTGAATATCAAGTGCTCATACCTGCAGAACGTGTCTTGTCAAGGGACTCAAGCCTCGGCTGTTGTTTGTGAAGTCGGCTCGATTCAGGCGTCAATCGCGTCTGGTGCTGTGACGTCACTAACGAAGGGCAAGCCAAAGTCTACCTTGCTGAATGTCTCCACGGGCCTTCTTGTTGCACACCGTACAAGTGGGAAGAAGAAGGGAATAGATGCACTGTAGCATTGTTAGTATTCCAGGACTATTTATCAAACAGCGGGAGTCAATGCCGTCCTGGACGACGTTCTAGAACCCTACTCGCAAAAGACGGCAAGAATAGCACAGAAGGAGCTTCGTACGATGCGAGTCGGGTTGATAATAAGGACCAGATTTGCAGGCCTACCATACATTTGATTTACTAACGAAGCCTAATGTTTTCGATGCTACTACTCGGTATAGACGATCTGTGCCTCAGACCTCTTCTCGGAACCCTACAAGCGGCTTGTTAACCACATGCGCTAGCGAAAACACGCAACACTCACGTTCTCCATCCACCCGACCTGGGCCTTCATCTCTGTGCCCCCAAAGAAGATGTACAGCGTGTAGTTGAGATGGTAGTAGAACTTCCCCGGCTGGCCCTTGACCGGCATCTGCTTTGGCGTCAGGTGCGACAGATTCAAAGTGATCGTGCAAAGGTGTTTGTAGTTGTCTGGGAAGGGATGACAACGTCCAGTGATCTGTCAGAGAAAGGCTGGAAAGGTCGCACCTCTGTCGACGTCCATGAAGCCATCCTCGACGACTCCACGATATGCGTAGACCTTGGCTTTGAACGTCGCAAGTTCCTCGCGCGTCTTGCAGTCTTGGTAAAACTTGCGTTTGAATTCTTTGGTCTCTGATATTGGCGAGTTCTATAATGTATTTAGTAGGAGTATTTAGACGGCGTTTGTCAGCGGTCCGACTTTGCATTCTACTCACGAAAGGGACAATGGATCTGAAGTAGTCGTGCATCCTCTGCGTCCCGGAAGTCGTTGAGACGTACGTGAGATGCCTTCGTTTGAAATGTTCCGGGTTCAATGCATCGTACGTCACTCCCCCTCGGTGCCCAAAGGTCATTCGAGCGACGCGAGTCGTAACGAGGTGATCAAGGTAGAAGGACAGCGCTCCGTCGGCAACAGCTTTGTTGCTGTGAGTAGATAAGTTCAGAGCATCTGGTACGGAAATAGTACGCTTGAACGCACAGATGGTGATCTGGTCGATAGAGAGACAGCCCTAGGTCTCTGGCTGAATCGGCCAGCTGGTGGTACAACCAATCGCTGGCGCCAAAGCCTCCAACCAGGACAACGTTCTAAACGTCTGTCAGTGGCAAGGAAGTTGATGCATTGAATCCAGACTGACCGTCAACTGCTTGTCAGATTGTTGTCGCACCTTCTTGAGGGCATCGACGATGCAGTGAATAGAGGGCGCAAAGAAGCTGGCCACCTCTGACCTGGAGATATCTGAGCGTCGGTTCACGGATCGAGGTGTTCTCGGTAGGGCTCTTACCCTTTCAGCTTCAGCTGCCCGTATTTGATGCCTAGGTCAGGATCATTGTCTCGCGTCGAACCGAACTTGATGAATTGGGGATCGTTGCGATCTCGGAAACGAAGTTTTGTCGTCTTATCGAAGCATCGGATAATGTGGTCGAGGTCGTCAACATACTGAGATTCGGCCAAGTAATCTGAGAAACGAGGATCAGCCGGGAGAAAGCTATGATCGTTAAACGCTGACCCTCGAGGAAAAGCTTTGCCTGCACAGTCACAAACACCGAACCGTGGAAGTGACCTGGAAAGTGGTGAGTGTTGCTCTTCGGAGAGATAACATAGGCATACACTGAGGGATCGTGGCCTCCTGAAAGGTCGAGGTGTACGCGCTAATGTCGATTGTACCACCTCCCGCGTCGACAACCATTACCCCATTGTCTCCCTGTGCTGGTTAGATCATACACTGGTGCGCGCGATCAAAGTCAAATACCTCGAGAGCTTGCATAGGAAGTCCATTCCGGATCGCAAAGTGCAAGGAAGCCTCGCCTTCGGTGACGAAGGAAATCCGTGAATGTCCTTTCTGATCATCGGGAACGAGGCCAGCGAGCACAGCGGCTTTTCGCAGCATGCCTTGCTGGTAACCTTCCCACCCATTTGGATGCGAGAGGACGTAGTCAATGCTGTCCTTGACAGACTCCCAGAGGGCATCTCCATTTGCATGTGTTTCTTGGATGTATGTCCGAGCACAGCGAAACAGGTAGGTCAGAAAGTCGGCGAAGACCTGCAGAACCTTCTTCCCTACTGGAAGAGGGGGGAGATGGTGTGTCACGGCGTCCGAGCCTTCTGTTTCCTTTGGTCGAAGATGTAACTTGAACCTAGCAAAGTTCAAACATTGCTGGATCACAATGCTGGAGATTGCGTACCATTCAGTCATTTGCCAATCCTCATCGGCGGCTCGCTCGTAGATATTCTCTGCAAGCGCTTCGGCACCTGCAGCAACCATATTCCCTCCTGCATCATAGTAGAGAACACTGGGGATCTTTGACGATCCACTAGCGTGATCTTGCCCAGGATATCTAGTTACTGATTTCAGTTCTGGAACGGTTCCAGGGTCCAAAACACTATATATTTGCAGCCTGAGTCAGGTATTTGACGACAACGATAGGGGCTTACCAGTATGAAACACCACTGAATGTCGTTCCAACGTCAAATGCAAGGACTAGTTTACGAACATCGCCGCCGTATGGTCCAGGTGTCCGAGGTGCCATGGTAGACGGCGCTGGAGCATACCGAAGTGACGACCTGGCTCTTTACACCTTTCCCGCTAACGATGACTGCACAGCTTTCCACACCGCGACATTGCATCAAAACCAGCAGGTCAGGAGACCTTTCGAGACCTTTCGCGGAATATGAAGGACTGTGATGTCGTAAATATTGGATCGCTGCTGGAATACACAATGGTCTGCATCCCACTGTCCAACGGTAATCCGTAGGGCTCTACTCCTAAAGCCTGCCTGAGACTTTGTGCGCTTCCGAATGATGAATCATAAAACCAACTTTGCATGAACAAGAAACGAAACGAGCTTGCGAAGTCAAGAAATGCACCGTGGTACTGCCCTCGACCGGCGACTCAAGCATTTGGCAGAGGATATATGGCGCACATTCAGGCACGGTACAAAAAGTTTGAAACGCCCCCATCTGGCAGGATGCACAATGTCGTGGGAAGAAAACAAGATCAAAGGGCCGGTACAACATGATGGTACTTCCAGAGGGCAGCGTATCGGAGTAGGGCCCGGTAAAGAACCTCCGAAGGATTTGTCTAGCCTCTGCGACGGTATCTCGTTCTACTTGTGATGCTTCTGTGATGCCATTTCTCAGGATCAGGATGCAATTTGAATGGGTATATGTCTTTATCACTACAGTAAGCACTTGCTCTTGGCGATGAGAGAGTCCAAACTTCCACAAGGACCATTATGGGACGAGGAACCGGTGGGTGGTCAAGGTCTATGACACTAAGGCCAGCAACAGTGTTGAAGAGGATTGCCTGGTGAGTAAGGTAGGCAGCTGTCGCCTTGAGGAACTTAGGCCACTGGGGTATGATGTCAACGGGGTGGGCTTCCGATCTCGTAGCGGTCGGTATACTCTGAGTCGGCTGGACGGATAACCCAGGGGGTACCGGTCCTATGGATTGTTCCTCCTCCTCCTGGCGTGTCGCTGGGGACGCCTGGGTAGGTGTCAGCTGGTCGGCGTCGCCGCGTGAATGCCCGAGGGGTTTGAGCCTTCGACCGATGGCTGGGAGGTGTTACTGTACCTGAACTGTCAGTTGCAGAGGGAGGGTTCACTGGCACCAAGGTAAGACCCGAGGGATCTGAGCAATGTTTGTAGAGACTTACTGGGAGAAACATTTAAGTGGACGTTGCCTGGACTGAAGTGGGCGTGATGGTGGTGTTTTTGACGAACGTGATCCCTGTCACGATTAAGGCCAGGCCCCTCTGATATGCAGGCTGAAGTTGTGGCTTCAGCATTTTTGCAACTGCAAACTGCGGGGTAGATGAGAGCGGGAAAATGGAATTTATCAATGAAAACTGAGACAAATGGTCCCCACTCAGCCCATCAGTGGAACGATCGAGGAGGCGGACCTAATCCGCTCGTTGGCAGCAATAGTGACGGATTCACGTCTGATGTGCCCATGATTTTATTTCAGGAGAGATTTACTGTGATATATAAAGCGTTCGGAGCTGCATTACGTGCCTTGAACATTGGTGAGCAATGTTCGAGGTCTATCTCTTATTTTGAAACCATCAAAATCACTTCTACTTCGGGCGCCAATCACGCCTGATGCTGTGACGTCACTAATAGAGAGGTGAAGGGGCATAGCTGCATTACCGCTCCCATTCTGATTGTGATAGTATGAATATTTCGAGGCGTTGGGAGTCATTGCCGTCCTGGATGACGCTCCCGCCACTCCTGCTTGAAAACCCAGGAGTGATGAAAGTCGGATTTTAGAACAGGAACCAAATTTGCAAGCCTACCGTACATTCGACATACTAACGAAGCCTGATGTTTTCAATGTCACCACTCAGTATAGACAATCCGTGCCTCAGATCGCTTTTCGGAGCCCTACAGTCAATGTCAACCACGTGCTAGCACAAAAACGCACAACACTCACGCTTTCCATCCACCCGACCTGGGCCTTCATCTCTGTGCCTCCAAAGAAGATGTACAGCGTGTAGTTGAGATGGTAGTAGAACTTCCCCGGCTGATCCTTGACCGGCTTCTGCTTTAGCGTCAGGTGTGAAAGATTCAGCATGATTGTGCAAACGTGTATATAGCTGTCTGGAGATTGGCAGAAGCGGTCAGCGATCTGGCACAGAAAGGCTGGAAACCAGGGTCATACCTCTGTCAACGTCCACGAATCCATCCTCAACGACGCCACGATAAGCGTAGACTTTGGCCTTGAACGTCGCAAGTTCCTCTCGCGTCTTGCAGTCTTGAATAAACCTCCGTTTGAACTCTTTAGTTTCAGATACCGGTGAGTTCTGAGACGAAATCAGTACAATGATCGAAGCGCCGTTTGTCAATGCGTCCATGCATTCTACTCACGAAAGGGACAATGACTCTGAAGTAATCGTGTATGTTCTGTGTCCCAGAAGTCGTTGAAGTGTACATAAGGTGCCTTCGCTTGAAATGTTCCGGGTTCAATGCATCGTACATCACTCCTCCTCGATGCCCAAAGGTCATTCGAGCGACGCGAGTGGTGACAAGGTGATCAAGGTAGAAGGACAGCGCTCCATCGGCAACAGCTTTGTTTCTGCGGGTGATCAAGCTTAGTGCGGATGGGCAAGAAAAGACTCTGCACGCACAGATGGTGGTCAGGTCGATAGAGAGACAGCCCCAGCTCTCTGGCTGAATCGGCTAGCTGGTGGTACAGCCAATCGCTGGCGCCAAAGCCCCCAACCAGGACAACGTTCTAACGTCTGTGAGTGGCAACGCACTCGATAGAATGAAGCCAGACGGACCGTCAACTGCTTGTCCGATTGTTGTCGGACCTTCTTGAGGGCATCAACGATGCAGTTAATAGAGGGCGCAAAGAAAGCTGGCCACTTCTGACCTGGAGAGATCTGAGCGTCGGTTCACAGATGGACGGGCGCCCAGCAGAGCTCTTACCCTTTCAGCTTCAACTGGCCATACTTGATGCCCAGGTCAGGATCATTGTCTCGTGTTGAGCCAAACTTGATGAATTGGGGATCGTTTCGATCTCGGAAACGAAGTTTTGTCGTCTTATCGAAGCATCGGATAATGTGGTCGAGGTCGTCAACAAATTGAGACTCGGCCAAGTAATCTGAGAAACAGGGGTTAGATTTCGAGACAATACGGATGATCGAAACACTTACCCTCAAGGAAGAGCCTTGCCTGCACGGTCACAAACACCGAACCATGGAAGTGGCCTGGAAGGTGGTGAGTGTAGGTCGGCGGAGGGAGAGGATGTAGACATACACTGAGGGATGGTGGCCTCCTGAAAGGTCGATGTGTACGCGCTAATGTCGATTGTACCACCTCCCGCATCAACAACTATGACCCCATTGTCTCCCTATGCTGGTCAGATCGTGTACTGGTGCGCGTTACGAACGCCTGCCCATACCTCGAGAGCCTGCTTGGGAAGCCCATTTCGGATCGCAAAGTGCAAGGAAGCCTCGCCTTCGGTGACGAAGGAAATCCGTGAGTGTCCTTTCTGATCATCGGGAACGAGGCCAGCAAGCACAGCAGCCTTTCGCAGCATGCCTTGCTGGTAACCTTCCCACCCATTTGGATGCGAGAGGACATAGTCGACTGCTTTCCTTGACAGAATCCCAGAGGGCCTCTCCATTTGCATGCGCTTCTTGGATGTATGTACGAGCACAGCGAAACAGGTAGGTCAGAAAGTCGGCAAAGACCTGCAGAACCTTCTTCCCTACTGGCAGAGGAGGGAGGTGATGTGTCACAGCGTCAGATCCTCCTGTTTCTTTTGGCCGGAGGTGTAGCTTGAACCTAAAAAAAAATCAAATATTGCTAGAAAAAAATACGCCAGAGATTGCATACCATTCAGTCATTTGCCAATCCTCATCGGCCGGCTCGCTCATAGATGTCCTCTGCTAGCGCTTCAGCACCTGCAGCAACCATATTCCCTCCTGTATCATAGTAGAGAATACTGGGGATCTTTGACGATCCACTGGCATGGTCTTGCCCAGGATATCTAGTCACCGATTTCAGTTCTGGAACGGTTCCAGGGTCCAAAACACTATATATTTGCAGCCTGAGTTGGGTTTTCACGACAACGATAGGGGCTTACCAGTATGAAACACCACTGAATGTCGTTCCGACGTCAAATGCAAGGACTAGTTTGCGAACATTGCCGCCGTATGGTCCAGGGGTTCGAGGTGCCATGGTAGACGGTGCTGGAGCATACCAGAGTGACGACCTGGCTCTTTACGCCTTTCCCGTTGACGATAACTGCACAGCTTTCCGACTGCGACATTTGCATCACAGGCAGCCTGAGGTCAAAAGACCTCTTCGACGGAATGAAGGACTGTGATGTCGTAACTGTTGGATTGCTGCTGGAATAGACAATGTTCTGCATCCGACTTTCCAACGGCAGTGCCTAGTGCTCTACTCCGAAAGCCTGCCCAAGAATTTGGGGCCTTCTGGAGGAAGGATCACAAGCCCAACTTTAAAAATCGAAACGGACTTGCAAAGTCGAAAGACACGCATTGCGGTACTGTCCTAGACGCTCGACTCGAGCATTTGGCAGAGCATACATAGCCCGCATTCAGGCACGGTATGAAAATATTTGAAACGCTGATGGGTTGGGGTGAAAGGAAGATCAAAAGTCCGGCACGATATGATGGTTCCAGGCGGCGCGTAAGCACTTAAAGTTAGCAATTGCTTATGCACCTTCGCCACGAGATTATGAAAGTTTGAAAATCCAATAGAACATCTGAAGGATTCTGTCCGGCCGAGTCTATCACGAGATCTCGTTTCACTTGAAGTTTGCTCGATGCCTTCGTGAGGCCATTTCTCAGGATCAAGATGCCATTTGAATGGGTATATGTCTTTATCATTACGGTCCCTTGGCAATGAGAGAGTCCAAGCTTCCACAGGCTTCCACAAGGGCCATTCCTGGGACGAGGAACCAGTGGACGGTCCAGGTCTATTGTGGCCGATCAGTGCCCCCCACGTTGGATAGGGGGGCCTTGCAGTCAAAACCTTCACTAGGACCCAATGCCCTGCCAGCGTACAGCATATCCTGTTGCGTGGAATAGTTTCCTGCGGGGTCAGCGATCGTCGTTGTTGCACTCCCTGGGTCAACAGCAGTCTGCCACTGATAAGTTGATTCAGAGCCAAAGGGGATATCATATGGAATTCGGAAACCATATGGGAGGAAGCTCCTGTAATTCCGCTCAATCACCGAAGCAGAAAGCTCACAGCACGTTTTCGCTCCAAAAGAATCACCGTGATGGAATCCTTCATGAATCCCCCCGGTTCTCCCTTTCCGACCTGTGCGTAACGAGATTCATAGTATTTCATCAACGTTCTTAACCTTGTACCGCCAGCATCTCCTCTTCCTCCTTGACCCACAGGTCCTCCTCGCAACTCCTGCGCTGAAGGGGAACTCCATGCAACTGGGCGTGGATCTGCTTGCCCGACACTCGGTTTTGCGCGCGGAATGAGCGGTGAAGGAGTACTCGACCATGACATCTTGAGCATCGCACGGGACCTGTGAGTTCTTGGATGGGCATTGGGATCCCTAAACTGAGCTGTATGAATAGAGAGGTCCACAACTACCTCCACATGCTTGCCATCTGTAAGTTCAGACCTCTAACAACTTTCTTCGCCGCTCATAGTAGGATAAGCATGCCTTTACTATGACCACTGCGTAACCTTGAGTGCGTATCAATGTTGCTTCCCAACGATTGAGAGAAAGCTCACGATGCCCCTCAGCAAGAGAAATTGAATATCTATGGGCAAAACCAAAAAGCCAAAGCTCTTACTGGTTCTTCTTGAACCGGTATTTTGCCTTTCTGGCGAACCTTTCCGTGACAGTGTTGGGATTTTCGCCGTTGAGTGAGAGCGTGAGTACTCATGCCCTGCCCTTTGACCGGCACCCTGATTTGTCTTTCAGAGGTGGGTTTGGTCCTCCACGTTCGTGTGTTTTGTCTCTAATTTCGGGCCTCAAGCTGCTTAAAGTACCACCTGTACCGCCAAATTCTCCTGATCGTCAACCAGGTCTTGATCTGCGGTATGTGGTCCCTTTGCCATTCCTGTCAATGCCTTACATATCGCCCGACCTCAGCCCTCCTGACCCTCCGAATTTACGCCTTGTATCAGCGATCCAAGCGCATTCCTCGCTGCCATGCTCAGTTCCTTTGCATTCCTCGCCGGCGTCGCATGCGTTCGTTCCCAAACCCCTTTCATGTTTTCTACCGTACTAACCTTTGGCCAGTTTGTGATGTTCGGTCAAGAGTCTGCACCGGCCCCCCAACTTTCGAATACAGGCTGCAATGTCGGAATTTCCAGAATAACGTAAGTGCTTCCTCAGCTCATCTCACGAACGGCGGCTCAAACAACCTTGTTTTCAATAGCGCCATTCGTAGGTTCCTTATCAAACAATCCCCCGGATGGTGTTGCTCATGATTTTTCCGCGTCCCGATTCACAGGACTTGCAGGCGCATGGGAGGCGCTCTTTGCATACGATTCCATCATCTTCACGCTGACAATATGGAAGACGGTAAAAGAGCGAAGAGAGCGTCGGATTACTGGAGTTAACATTGCTCTGGTGGACCTTCTGCTCAGAGACGGTAAGCAAGCGACTTACCTCACTAACCAAATCGCGCTGATGAACGCTTGCAGGGGCAATTTATTACGCGTACGTCGGAACCGAAATTCGCTCTTATCACAGCTAATGAAGTGCATCTCTCAGGGTGATGGCTCTCTGTAATTTGGCCAACATCTTGACATTCTATGTAAGCAAAGCTATTCGCAGGAGTGCTATTTACTGACCCTCTTCTGCAGTTCAGCGGTGTAAGAGATCCACTGTATCGCCTGGTTTCGATGGAATTGATCTAGAACCATTACAGCCCTTTCTTCGGGGAAGCCTATCCACATTTGCCAGCAGGTGAGCGGGCCCGCGCATACTCCACTCAATGTCGATGAGATCTCAACTTGGCTTAGCATTTCTGCGACGATGATGTCCCGCCTCATGCTCAACCTTCATCGCACAGCCGATGAAGGGATCTACACGACCCAAATCACGAACACTCACTTTGACTATGCCAAGTATCAGACGACCCAGGAGCCTGTCGAGCTGGATACGATATGGAGCGGCCGTATACGAGAGATAGATCCTCCCTTACCAAATCCAGATGAACGGCAAGAATCAGAAGACTTCAAGGTGGCCACCGGTTCTGATCTTACTGCCGTGACTGTAACCGCACGCCATCGAAGGTCATCCACGGCAACTTCATACCCACCGACATAGCGTTGACCTTTCATTCGATGTTTTTTGGAGGACACAGCGTCTTTTCATTTGTATCAAACATGCAGTTATTTGTAGCTTAATCGTCTCCTCTCGCTCTGGTTTCGCGTGGGTATCTCCTGTACGCAACTAATATTAGTCCTATCCTCTCTGAAATTAATTCGTCCCCTACACCTTGGTCCGGGCCTTAGGAAGCCTTTTCCACCGTCAGCGACTTTTGCTTTACCTTTAACAGCGACCTCACAGCTTGACCCTCCTCTGGAGTAGGCAAGATGAAATCCTTCTTCAGGTAGACGTGAGGCTTTGAAGGATCTGGGAACCCGCGAGCCTTGCCAAGCTCTGCGTCGGTCACAACCTCTGGGCTCTAATGGGGTCGCGGTTAGCGAGCGTATCAGGGAGAATATCTAGACGTCATGCGCATACCACGATGAGAGAAGTCTTCACGCCAAACACAACATCGCTCGTTACGAATGGGTCGCCCTCAAAATAAAGTGCGGTGGTGAGCGTCTCATAGCCAGGTACCTGTCAGTCACGGTTATGAATAAACAGTTCTGTTGACTGATATCGAAGGTGCGCCATACTTGAATCTTGATGTGCAAGTGAGCTGGACGAATAATGTGGCGTCCCAGATTTTGGACCATTGCGGCAACTGGCCCGTCTTCAGGTATACCATATGGCACAGGGCTGAGCAGTTGGTGTTGAGTGCCTGTAAAGCCAGACAGAAGTTATTACTTACACGACCGCTCGGAAAGCATACGCTCCGTCTTCGCGGGAGTGCAGGCGTCCGCGACAATCTGGCTCCTTTCGATCAGTGTACTACACGAATGTTGAAATCAGTATTGCACTGCCAGGAAACCGGAAGAGAAGAGACAAAGATAGACTTGGATCGCGTGGCATACCTGAATATCGTAATGGCCAAAACCATCCGTCTCCCAGGTATCGATGACAGCATTGGCTATGGGCTCTCCTTTAGTGTTGAGGACCCGCCCTTCGACGTACATGTAGTGTCCTTTGCCTTCAGAAGCAATGGAAGCGCCATGGTCCACTTCATCCAATGAGGCGTAAGAACGTTAGTCCCAACTGCAACTTGTAGAGTGCTTACAGTCATGAGCATCTGCGGTTAAGAAAGGGCCAAGAACGGTCCCCTCAGTCGCATCGGCAGGCTTAGCATTGTTAATCGAATCCACAAGAGTGGACACCCCCAATGTGTCCGAGAGAAGGATGAATTCTAAGGAAGCATAGAGGAAGATGGTCAGAGATTCCGAGTCTCGAAGACATCGTCGTCAGGTTCGATAGATTGTACCTTGACGAATGGGAGAACACATTTTCCCAGTTTCCGTGAGGAACTCGATTGCAGCCCTTGATAGAAGCGCATTAGTCAAGCCATGTGAGCAATCCTTCTGAGACCCAGTTAAACGTACATCCATTCTTCCTCCGTAAGAGATACTTCGCGAACAAAGTCATGAAGATGAGTAACCTTCAGGCACAACCTTTAGCCAATCCATTCAGGGAAACTACCAAGCACTCACCAAACGCTCAAATATAAGCTTCATCCTTGGGTTTGGACCTGGCGATGGAGAGTATAAGTTTCCCATACTGAGACACGGCAACTCCGCAGAGCATTTACAGTTAGAGTTTCGTATATGCACGTTCTCGGTTATGGTGTCTGCGTTCATGTCCATAACACGAGGGAGACTTTCGAGATCCAAGCCACTCTTGGCTGCAGCTTCGCGGGCGAGAGCTCCTGGATCCATGATAACGAACTGTTGGCAGAGGGGTTCGAAGGGTTATAATCACAGGTGAACAGGTGTGCGCTACAAGGTCGAGCAGAGAAGAAGAGTTTATATAGGCTTTGTGGACCACTTCGTTGATGGGTTCGAATGAGTAATCCGGTGCTGCACATGGGAGGATGTAAACTCAAGGGAACACTGGTCCGTTTAAGGAAGTACTGCTGACGTCGTCTCTCGAGTATGGAGGGGATCTTTACTGCCGACTTATCGTACATCGTCGTGTGGATCCCCTAGCTATTAGTGCTTCCCTTCAAACACCATGAGGTTGGCGCACTAAAACAAGCCATGCTCCTTCCCTTTCCGTCGGCTTTGATAATAGGGGCATCAAATCAAAGGGGACGTTATCAGCCTTAGACCCCGTGAATTGCCTTTATTCTGTAGTGGCAACAGCAGCTCGGATAACTTCTGGAGTCTCTCTAAACCTGGGCTTGATCTCGCACTCAAACGGCTCGGGTTGACTGCCAGATAATCGTGAGTGGCACCATCAAGGTAAATCGAAGAGGTCGAAGACCACGTACCATGTCACGGAAGAAGTGAAGACCATGCTAGGCTCTTTGACCCTTCCGTCTGCAGTAACCGGTTTGGAAATCTTGAAGGAAGAGAGCAAGGAAGCAGCCGCAAGCCATATACCTGACATGCTCACGTGAATGCCAGGGCACGCTCTAGTGGAAGGGAGACGCGTTTGAGTGGCCAGATTTGAGAAGAGTGATTCAACGATTTACCTCCTACCAAATCCAAAGATGATCGACACAGGATCACGAACGTCGGTCCTCAGTTCACCTTTGTACATGAAGCGGTCAGGATTGAAAGACTCGGGATCAGGATAGTCGTTCTCATCCTGGAGCATAGCCCTAAGGATATCGAGTCTGTCACCCCATGATGCTTCCCCAGGGGTGAATATACCACCCACCAGACATTTCCGATCACGATAGACTTGGCAGGGATGTGATAACCACTGTAAGTGTCATCCTCCTGCACAAAGTGCGCCATTCCCATCGGACTAACAGGTCGCCATCTGCACCCCACGTAGACCTCAAATAAGCGACCGATCATTAAAGCGCAAATCCACGACGCACCTGAGGGTCTCCTTGATTACAGCTGAGAGATAAGGCGTATACGGTTCGTCAGTTAGCTCGGGAAGCCGTTCTCTACCAATAACATGGTCCAGTTCCTCTTGAACTTTGGCTTGGACTTCCGGGAAGCAAAGCATGGCCAGAACAAATGTGTACATGACGGCGGAAGTGGAGGCTGTTCCAGCTGTATTCGTTTCAACAGTTAGGAACGAAATTGGCGACGAGGCGATATAACCTACCTATGAAAAAGATACCCGCAGTGTCTCTGATGGTGCGTGTATAGTATGCTTCATCGCCACTGCCAGAGTCTTCCAAACACTTGGAAGTAAAGAGGGCAAGGCGGTCCCGTCGGCCTGTCGGTGGTTGTCAGTCCATTTGCCTATTGCTCGAACACTGTCTATATTGAATAGACAGGCAGAATGGTATCACACTTACAATGGCAGCGACCGCAGCGTCGAAAGGAGTCTCGTGAAAGCCTGCCGTTAGTTGGCGCCACTCTCTCGCTTTGCGCTTGAAGCCTGCTCCGGGGAGAAACTCGGGCATGTGTCTCAACCAAGGCATGGCATCGACGGTGGCCGAAGCAGGGATCATGGTATCACCCATCATCTGGGCTACTTCGTCTCCGAATCGAATATAGGGATCGTTGGTGGGGTGTGTCGATAGCCCATAAGCCAAAGAGTACATGGTTCCTCCAAAACAACTGAGCCGAATTCAGTATTATGGCTGAATGTAGAGCAGAAGGAACTTACTGTTTGATAAGACTCATGAAGTCCTCTGGATTGACAAGAAGCTGGTCCATGAGGCGGTAGACGTGGGAGGTGGTTCTGGGCCTGTAGAGGGACTCATCTTGAGGGTGGAGATGCTTGTGGAACAGCAGGCGCTGGTCTTTCCACAGCTGCCCGTAGTCCACTGAGGATAGCATCCACGACCATCCCATCCTTGGCTTTGTCAGTCAGACTCGACTCGGTGGAGTGGCCTTGGCTCACAAGTCGTTGACCATCACGGATTGTGGTCTATATTTTTTTGTCAAAATTGCACTGAACACGCTGGAACATTGGCCAACCTGTCTGAATATTTTGAGGACCTTTCGCCGAGAAGATTGAAGGCGCTCTGCGCAGAATTGAGGACGATAATAGATGTGTTCAAGACTTGTAAGTGGAGAATATCTGAATCTGTTTCGAAGTAAGATCACTTGTCTCGTGCTGGATAACTCAAGCTGGACGTACTGTATTCCTTTGCCCAGGCTCTGTAAGTCAGCCAGGGTTGTCTGGTCGGAGCATCAAGAAGGTTTCCGATAAGAAAGCGTTTCTTGGGCCCCGGAGGTAGGCTTTTGTGATAGCCAAAAGCTAGTCGGCAAGAATAGAACAAGAGCAAGCCAGAAACCGTGGCCCAAAAGGTAAATAGCATATTCCAACCTTCCAATAAGGCCACAACCATGACGCGATACGATATCATGCTCAAGTAGAGCCTCGATGTTATGGAATACTTAGGGGGAGCAGAAAGCAAAGAAGGAGAAGGGGCGTCCTTGACATCCTAGACGTCGTGTTCATATCGGCACCTCGCGGGGAGTCTGGTGACCAGACAAGTTTCGTCTGACGTTTGGTATAGCTACCGCGCTCAAAGACGGCACCTTCGACAAGAGATAATGAAATCCGCGGACCACACGGCTTGGGTGAATGTAACCTCTGATCGACCCTCTTCTCGGATAGAAGAACCTAGGACACCGAGCTTCTTGAACGCTGGATATTTGGCCTGGACAAAGTTACACGAGTCAATAACCTCCATACTTTAAGTTCAACGAATCAACTAGCATAGGGTCCATACATTAGAATGGCCAGAGGAATAAATTGGATTATGAGTACACACGACAGAGTTTCGAAAGCGGATACGGGAACGACAAGAACAAGAATGATTGACAACTGGGAACATTCAGCCTATAGCCATATCGACCACATCTGAAACCTGTGAGCCAGGCGCCTGAGCTCGCGGTCGCATCGAGAAGATGACATCCTTGATGACTTGCGATATAAGACCGTGCTGAGCCTCGACGGCAATCTTCGTACTATGGAGAAGTCAATATGCGGTTCAGAACAGAGGAGCCACTTCCACTGCTCACCTGTCAATGACACTCTTCGCCAGCTGGTTCTCTTCCTTCTTCTTCTCTTCCTTCTCTTTTTGCTTCGAGTTTCCTTCCTTTTCTTTGAGCACAGGGATCACAGGCCGCGTGCTCTGAACAGATCCTGTAGCTTTTACGAGCTTCTGCTGAAGATCGGAAAGCTGAGACACTGCGTATGCTCGATTCTGGTGTTGCGTTTATGAGCAAATGTGTGGGTTACAAAGAAAGATGGACGTACAGAGATCAATGGGCTCTGACTGAGAGTGTTCACCCAGTACTTATTCCACAGCAGCGCAAGCAGCTCGTTATCCAACGTCGACTTGAAGATCTCGACGTCGACCTGGTAGTACTGATTGGCGTGCACACCAAAGTCCTCGATCTTGCTCAAAGGAATCGATTGGTACTCGGAGGACGAGGCGTTGGGTGGGGTGTAATTTTCTGGATAGGTTCGGAAAGGCACCGATGTCGACCTTTCCAGCTGAGATAGTGCGATTAGGATCAATCTGAGTGGATATTTATTAGAAGGCGGCCACTACGAAATATCTAATCAACAGCACTTACCACAACGGCAACGAATGGATCTTGGAACTTTTGGTTGTTCATCTGGGTGTTCACATCGATACCCGACAACCAACATCCATAGCCAGGGTGCGAGTGGTACCACCCAATCGCGTTCTCTAGTCTCCCAGCCTAGACGAACATACTAGATTAAGAATCAACCCAACAAGGACTGTGCTAACGACATACCTGCTCGCTTTTGCTAATATACTCGACCATGTATTCGTTGGCCTCCGACGCAGCGTTAACACGAGTTTCTGTGCCCTGAACTGGCAGGGCAAACGAGTCCATGATGACCAGGGATGTCCCAACGACTTTGCCCTGCATAAGACCCATAATCTCGTGTGGCACACCAGACCGTGCATGGATAACCTAGAGCTCTGAATCAGTCTCTTCCGAAAATCCACTGGAAGTATCAGGCTTCAGACCATCTTGATCAGTGCTACAGCCGATATTTTGCACGACTTGAAGTAATGGGGGCTGTAGACCTGGTTATCTAACCGCTCGTTGTGAAACCACCGAGACTTACTCCTTCGCCCATGGTGCCTCCCTGTTTATCCTCCTGTCCTCTTCAGCGTCATATTTGTAGATCGCATCCTGAGGAGAGATCTCGGTTATGCTGTTCGTTAAAGAGAACGATTGCAGCGCTATGCCCGCTGACATGGTGGTAGTAAATGATCGTTCATTAGCGGCGGACGCGTCTGCCAATGATGGTCATTATTTGGCAGCGACCGCGTGGTGCAAATAAGCCTCAGGCGGGGTCATAAAGCAACAAGGAATTATGATGTACAAAGTAAGTATTGGTTTTACATAGGAGAAGAGGGAGTAGAAGATATAGAATTTAGGAGAACTGAGCAGTCGCAATTTGTAAAGCCGGACGGGCAGAACTGGTTATCACAATGCGATAAGATCAACTAAAGAAAAGGAAGCCAAACAGCATGCAAGCACGAAGAGAACTACCGAGGGCAGAACTTTACCCCAAAGTCCTCCTGCTGAACTGGAGACCCATATCATTCAGTGCCGATTCGACCACTCTCATACCTTGCAGCACTTTCTCTTCTTGAAGCCGTCTTCCCACTACCTGCACACCTAGAGGGAGCCCATGCATCTTCTCCGGCTCATACACCGAATAAACCCCCTTTGCTACCGAGTTCATCTTGGAGTATTCTAAAGATGCGGTAAAGTTCGGAGGCAAACCATCCACGTCCTTGTCGACGTGAGTCACGGGTAGGACACCCGCTGTATAGTCTAGCTGAGATGGGGTATGAGCTAATTTTTAGAGTGGAGGGCAAGGTATTCGACAAACCATGTTAAAGAGGAAGGTCATCCCTACACTGTGAAGGGTCGCCTTCACGGCCCCTCCGTGCTCGAAAGCAGGCAGAGGATGGGGAACACTGATCATAAAATCCAACCCCTCGTCAATCCACTTCTTGTGCCACCGAGCTCGGTACTCATCCCGAGCCACAATCGCAGCTCGATTTTCCAGGATAGTCTTGGGATGCATCGACTCGTAGGAATCAGCAGTGAACGGATCCGATGAAAAGAACGCTAACAGCTTCTTGACGATTCGAGGAAGGCGGAAGAGATCGACAATACTCTGGGCGGCTGCACCAAGGCGTTCGCCTGGCTGAAGGAAACTGGCAGCTTGTATGCCTTGCAGGGTAAGTCAACATCAGTGCCCGCTTCGACGGCGAGTTGACGAAGAAGACTACGTACCTCCATCCTGAAACAGTATCTCATATCCCGTTTGAAGCCCAGATGAGACGTCTGGCGGAGTGCTAGAAGAACTGGGTTTAACGTCGTTACTGTCACTGCGATCAACCCATGACACGTACAAATCAGTGACTTCATGTCCTTGCTTGCGAAGAGCAGTGACAACGGTGGCAAGCGCCCGGCGACACGCTGGAGTGGGAGAAATGGCACCTGGACCGAGTCAAGAGACTGTCACAAGGAGCGTGAAGGACAACTAACCATCGTCCCATAAAACTCCCCACTTCAGCTTCCGTCCTTCTTCCTGCAAGTTGATCGGCCGCCATGGAAGCGGAATGCACTTTCGAGCCCAGCCAGGTCAGAAGACCTGCAAAAGGGGACAGGAAAAAGAGCGACCTACCGTGTGATCATACCGCCAAGGCTCAGCGAGGACCACTCTCCTATAAAACTCTTCCAAATCGTCGAGGTTGCCGGCCATAGGTGCGGTTATGAGTGGTATTCCCTCCAGCCCCGGGAGAGAAGACGCATTCCCCCAGGACGGAAACCTCCCAGAACTCCCCTTCAAGCTCCAGATCCCGCAAAAGTGAGCGGGTACCCGGACCGAGCCCCCTATGTCACTTCCAATTTCGACTTTCGTTCCTCCGTACGCGATGAGGGCGGCTCCTCCACCTGAAGAAGCCCCCGGGGTGAAGGATGAGTTGTAAGGATTCGAAGTTCGGCCGTAGACGTCGGACTCGGTTTCGATGTTGAAGAGACCAGTCGGGGCTGTCGTTTTGGCGTGGATGATGGCCCCTTCGTGCCGTAGCAGCTGTACGATGGATGAAGAGGACGTCACAGGCCTTCCAACGTGCCGAGAGTAGCCTATCGTGGTGTCATGGCCTTCGATATCAATGGTGTCTGAGCACGAGGTAGTCTGGTCAGCTTCTTGCGTCGGATTGTAGATAGCGACGGGCAGAGATTAGCACCTTTGATGCTCACAGGGACACCAAGAAGTAGTCCGTCTCGAGCCATATCGTTCGTGATATTCCCGTCCATCGATTCGATCCCTGGGCCCCAGCCAGCTATCGCTGGTGTAATTAGGGACTCTTGAAACATGACATCGGTCAGACAGTTGGTTGCCTCTTGTGCCTTCAACGCCTTCTTTGCGTACGCCTTCATCACCTCCGCAGGGGCTAGAGCGCCAGTGCGGCACTGCGAGACGATTTGGGAGACTGAAAGAGCATGGACCTTTTCTTCCGCCAAAGTGAGAGGTTGGGAGAAGGAGGAAGGGAGAGAGTCAAGCTGCGATTGCCTCTCTTTCTGCTTCCATGCGCTGAAGAGGCCTCAAGTCAGATGGTTTTATCCCTCGGATAGAAAAGAGGATTCTCACCATGCACGCTGATGAGCAGAGGGTGAAAACGAGAAGAGCATATTCGGGGCGGTAAAGTTGGAGGTTCCAGGAGTCTCGGTATCCTTCGGCCTTTACTTTATACCTTAAGAAAAAGGGCCGAGGAAATCTGCGATGACGAGAGACAAGGCGGAGGTACGAAGAGGGCGGAAGCTGGTGACGAGGGAAAGGACGATGGCGTATGCTTGACAGTGACTGACAGAGGGACCTGGCTTATCCAAAAGCCGTATCCTTAAGAACCCTCTCAAAGAGCTCCTTTGTACGGCACTTCCCGCTATACCCAGACGCACCAGTTTGAGCGCTTCGATTACCTTGTTGGAGAGAAGCTAGGGCTAATAATCCACAAATGAAGCTGACGATGACGTCTGTAACGACAAAAGCCTATTACTCATCCTTTAGCGCTGGTAGCAGACGACGTTGCCAATCACATACCTACAACATTGGCATCCATGGGGTAACATTTCCCCGCTGTCCAAGCTTGAAGCCGAACCGCGGATCTCAACAAGCTACTGTACATCCCACCCTACAGTTGTTAAGCCCAAATAGAAGATACAGGTACTAGAAGAAGCACGAACCTCCCATGATCGGCGGGGTCAAGGCGACCGTTGGCGAAAAGTTTATAAAGCACAACCGACGAAAGGAGTTTCGTTTTCTGCGTGCCACCTATACCGTTATAGGAACAGATGTTTTGCATTTCAAATACCCCGAAATCGTGGTGATGGAACTGGACAAGGGGGAAACCAGAAAAGAGCAGAAAGACAAGTTTCGGGCATTGGTTGCTTGGCTTGTGGCGAGGTCACACTGAGTTTCTGTGGCGCGATGCAGAATTGAACTGAGTCAGAGCTCTCCATATGCGATTCAGAGAAGCACCTACAACCATAGAGTAACTTTTATGTAAACAGCGCGGCCAAATGTGCCTCAACGCGGGTTGAAAGTTTGCGTGAATCTCAAGAGCATAACTGATACCCGACTTGGATCCAAGATGCGAGATTCGTTGAACAGAGCCCACTACCAGTGCCAGAAGACTCGCTTTTGACACCAGCGATCGCGCAAGATGATGCTCAACCCTTGGTTGTCGGAAGCCCTGTTACAGTGAGAACCTCCGCTCGGCCTTTAGGGCATACCGTATAAATACACCTTCAAGGCAAGCCTTTTGGGATGGAGTTTTAGCCTTGATGCCAATTTTAGCCTTGTTTAAAGGGCTCCTACGACCATAAACGTTGTGGAAGCGGCAGAAACAAACTCGGCCAGTACGAAGGAGCCCTTCGCGACAGGAACTCGTCGCCAAGAGCAGCACATGGGCTAGCAAACTCTTTTAATCGTTGCCTAGATTCCGGGAGAGGGCTTCTCAAAGTCAATCAGAATTTAGGTACACTGATTGTGAATCCACGTACTTCATGCGATCGCCTCGAGCTGGGATCATCTACGATGGAATTGAGAAGTCAAATGCGCTTGACCACTGTGCCATTTTCTGTGCGTCCCTCGAGATGATGATGGAGGTTGAAGGAAACCCTGGACGGGACAGAACTCCCGCGATCATTCCAAAAACGAATAGGGGCAAAGGCAACTAAAACACCAACCCGACGTTCTTATTAGACCCATAAATATAGTGAGAATAAAGAAGGGTTTCGAGAAAGCTTTTCAATCAATCTTCCACATCCTCTAGAGGTTGGGTGAGGCGCAGTCTAATCATGTCCGCTACTGTGGGTGCATATACCGGAATCATTTCGCTGTGGAAATTTTCTGTGTAGTGGACGCCCTTGACCAGCTGTCAGTGGTGAGAGCTTGCAGAGAGCGAAGAGGGCATTCACCTCATGAGTTTCCCCTCTTGGGAACGTTATCAATGTATCATTGTTGACGGCGTAGTGTTTGTGTCCCAAGTTACGAGCCAGGATTTCGTAGTCAAATGTATATGCTGAGGAATGTTAGCTTGAGGATAGACGAAAGGATGCTGAAACCAACTTACACGGGGGATCCATAATCTCGAACGTGGCCGAACGAAGTGACGGCGGCATGATAAGTTGATGCTGAGGGGGATGAATGAGGAAAGGTAGCCCGCTGATAGACTTCAAACACATACCGTTAGCCCATTGCCATGCACGCCAACCATGATCTATGATAACAGTCAATACAAGCGTATGGCTGACCAGACTTGTATCTCACCGTGGTCTTGGCAATGATATCGATTTGATCTCGAAGGCTCAGACGCTCCATCATAGGAATCTGGAGTATGCAGACCCCATCTTCCTCAAGTTGCCGCAACGCCTTCACCAGATTTTGATGGTCCTCGTTTCGTAGTCTTCTTCCAGTACCTTGTCTCGAAATGTAGGTCACCACAGGCAAGCCCCATCCTTTTGAACCCAAGTCCAGAGGGCCTGAAGGACTGGCAGATGGTACCATGGAAGAGACTGAAACCCTGCCGTTCGAATCGATAGCTGGCACGTAGCCGAGAATATTGCAGACCATGGACTTCCGAATGCGTTCCCAGAAACGCTCAGGCGCCGTGACGTCCATGGCTCCTGCTATCATCTTGAACCACTTGGCGCCAAAAGGACTGAGCCTAGTTAGATGGGAGATGTGGGCGGCCGGCAAGCACTCACTGCTGGTGGGCAACGTATCGGTTGGTAACAATCACCCTCTCGAAAACGAATGTAGTGTTGAGCTTCTTTAAATCGCTCCAATAGTCCGCTCGTTCGATGGAGGCCTGGGGAAATGTAGCTCTCATCAATGGGCCATTGACATCGGCTTTATCTCTCCATTCGTTGGCGTTGACGAACTGAAGAAGAGTCAGAACCTTGGTTGAGCCTTCATCGAGAAGAAGAGCGCATACAGGAAGCAAGAATCGCGATATCAGCGGAAGCGAGGTCATGGCTCCTGGGGATTTCAATCCCAGTGACGAATACACCCTCCAGGCGCCGATGACAGTCTCCCCCCACCAATGGTAGAAATGCTGGGGTAGGCATCAGTAAGATGAAGGCGTAGAACAAAAAAAGGCGATTACATTCATGAATTGAGAAGGGTCGTAGGAAAGTAGCGTGACGCCTTCCAAACGCGTCGCGTATTCCCCAAGAACCTCTCGAGCTCGCGCTGGAGCCAGATATGTCAACTCCTGTGAAGAAGATTTAAGCGACCTTTGGTCATGAGTAGAACACTGAAGCGCACCTCGTCGGTTGGTGTGTAATCTTGTGATTCGGCGCCGAGAGGGAGAGGTTTCGCAAGCAGCACGTTTCGTGGAGGGAAGTCAGGGTCATTGGTCACAACATACAGTGTCCCACCTTTGAGGTAGAGCTTGTCGAACACTGTGAAACCGTGGACGTGAGCCCTTTGCTGGGTGGTGGGGTTTGAGGGGATGGGCGTCGAAGGAATGATCGTCTCCTCAGTGGTGACTGCCAGCGGACTCTTGTCTGCGCCATCTTCCTCCAGACTTGAAAGGTCATCGTCCAGTCCAAACCAACTGCCTTTATGACCTTTAGCGCTCCCTTCGCCACCAAGCACCCATGGCTTTGACTTGGCGATAGCGGTTACATGACTTCCGCTGGAGTAAACGACGACCAGGATTATGAGAGCGCCGGCTGCGAGGTAGATTGGTAAACGCTGGCTGCGCCGGATTCCATTCATCTTGCTGTGAGCGCTGTCGAAGATTCGAGGGAACTAAAGCGGCAAGATGACCAGGAACTGAAGCTCAAGAGTGACACCTGGACGCCGAGGAAGGGTTTGCAGGTAGAGATCGGTGTCAGCCACCAACTGCCTCGAGGGTTTTCTTCGTTGCATTCCATTCATGTGGCAGGCACATTCATAAATTCACCACTTCATTACCGCTGTCAGTGCACCGATCAGTACTGAGTAGCCGATTGTCGCGCCATCAATTTGGCATCCAGTGATCCACGTGCCTTTGGCAACATGTCATGCCTCGCGCGTTCCAGGACCGTTCTTTTCTCCTCCAGCCGACGCCATGTCGATGAATATGAAAGCCGCTTGGCCTTTTCTCGCAGTTGGCCTCCTCGTATCTCTTCGCTCGTCTGGCCGCAATCATTCCGCATTGCATCCGGCTGGCTCTTCTCGCCTGATGAGGATGACTTCTATCGCCGATGGGCGCTTCAGTTCCGCGAGATACCCCTGAACCTTGGGCTCAGCGGCTCATAGCTGCAGGCGAAGTTCAAGCAATAATGGTTGTCTGAATACTGTTGCCCTTTCATTCCCGGTATGATACACATTTCTTGACTTCACTCTAGTGCCCCTATTCTACCCCCTACTCTGCCTTCTTCTCGACGAGCAATGCCTTGGGGTTTTGGACGAAGCGGTTGCCTATAGGAATCGATGTCAGCCCATGCTCTCGAAACCCATGGATTCGACCACACCTTCTTCATCGTCAAAGATGATCTTGGGTGGGTTGTTGACCCCATGCTCAGCAGCATCTTCTGCAGTGATAACTACAGCATCAACCACACCGCGGTGCTTGCGTGAGCGAGCTGCGGTCGTGACAATGTCGCCCTCTTTGATCACAGTTCCCTCTTTGTCAAGGATTTGTTGCTTGGCTTGAGGCATGACGATGATGATCAAGGAGGGGTGCGGTGTGGCTGGGTTCGTCGGTTAGCGAGTGACCCCTTGCGGTAGGGCGGGTAGTGGTGGCTCTGGGGATTTTGGTTTGTGACTATCGAGTCGTGTGCTGAGTATTTAAATGCTGCCCAACTCCATTCCTGAGACCAATTCAGTCTGGATTAAGGCCACATGACGGTCCATGGAGACGAATGTGGAATATGGGAACTGAGAAGACTGTTGAGAGGTGCTCAGCTGGTGCGGGGAAGTGGCTTGGGTAGTCACACGGGAAGGCTATTTTAGTGCTAAAGTCAATTAGATCCAGAAGACGCCGCCGTTCTGCTGAGTCCCATGACCCCTTGGTTGTTGCTCTGGCCCACGTCTGGTAAGTCATCTTTGATCATCCCTTCTTCTTCAGTCGACATCGAAGACGGACCGCTGTGGACTAGGCTCACAGGGTCGACGCGGTTGTCAGCGGCCAGGGCGTTTGGTTGGCCTAGCCCTAACGCGGGTCGCGCTTCTAGTACTGCCACAGGCCTGCCCGACTCTTGAATAGAGCACCTGTTCCGCGAAGTTGGCTGTCCGAGGGCCAAAAGTTGCAGAATTCCAACTACGACGTTGACAAGTCGTTCACTTCCCTTTGGTTCTGTGTACCATCGCGGGGTTCGATTGAAGTGCTTTCAAGGGGATAGTCAAAGTTGATAGAGTGAATGGCCTGGATCGAACACTTCGCCCTGGCCCTAATTTGTCTGCAAGAACAGAACGTTTCTTTGAAGTGCAAAGATGTCGAAGAAGTGGTGTGGCGCCATATTGATCGTTCTCAGGCTATGAGCAAGCTTCGCTTCAATCGCGTTAAATATTGATTCCCAAGGTATCCAGTGCTACTCATTCATAAACACTGCCAAGAGCCTTTCGAGAAGACCTGGGAAAGGGGGTCGCCATCTATCATACAACATCATCATCTTCGAAATGGAAATACAAAGATACAACAAAGATGAACGCCATTTAGTGACGTCAATCTCTACAACAAGCAGTGGGAAGTAACGTTGAGTCAATTGGACGCCTCTCGCTCCTATTGAGAGATCTTGACCATGGCCATTACTGGCTTCAACTGCTCTCCATCAATGTTCGCAGGAGTCCTGTCGTTGACTGGCCTCGGCTTGCCCAATGTCTAGTTCAAAACATTAGAACCAGCTTCTCAAAACCGATGTAAAGATCAAATAACGCACAATTAGGTTACCATCGCACACCTCGATCTCGTCTGTGGTGTGTAGGAGATGCACAGGGTCTGCACCCTGACGCGCCACAATTGTGCCAAATGGCGTGTTGGAGTCGCGGATGTAGATCTAGATATAGGCAAGGTTTACCGTTTAGGATTCTCGTCTGGGGCACGCGACCGAAAATAGCACACACCTTGCCTGATACCACTCGTAGTTCTGCATGTGCATCACTCAGCCAGAGGGGAAGGACCTCTTTGGACGGCGAAAGACACTTGGGTCTGATGAGCCCATTCGTTTGCTGTGCTTTTCGATCGGGTGATCCATCATGGTCGACAGAAGCTCCTCCAAGGATTGTGGGAGTGTTTGACAACTGTAGCTGTTTGGCGGCAAAGTAGAAGCCATCAGGATGGGCGGTTAGAGTGATAGTGACAGACATGGATCGGCGGTTGAAGATTTACGGGGGGAAATCAGAGGGTGGATGAGGATTCATGATGGATGATTTGCCTACCTATTTATGCGAATTGGATTGAGGGCGTATGTATCATGTTCGAGGACACTCCAACCCTCCTTTAGCGGTTAGTGGGTCCATCGGAAAGAAAATCAGATACAGGGTGCACCCCATCTTCCCCCGAGGTTAGGCTCACTATTGCGACCGGCCGTAGGCAAACAACACCTCAAACAGCCTCAAGTATGGGAGAAGCCTCCCTTGCAGGGCATGATCGGAAACCGAAAGGGAGCTGAAAATGGTCGCTTGATGAGATGTCCGTCGTGTAATTTCGGACCCCATTTACACTTGCCTTGAAAGAGGATGGTAGGTTACCCGTCTCTTCATCCTGTGTGTGCGCCTTGGGCGAGGGACTTACATGAACCCCACAGGCTAAATAGATATCGAAATACATGATATCGATGAGAAACATAGGTTCACCAGAGTATTCCGACTGATGAAATAGACCCAGAGGACGGAAAAACAAAGGGCTTTCTGATATTCACGCCATCCAAGCGAAACTTCGAGAAGCCATTTGTCGACGTCAGAGAGATTGAAACGACTGCTCCATCACATGCTCCTGCACAGCTACAAATAAGCTAATCACACATTCACGATCGGGTGAATGAAAGAAGTGATCAGAAAAGCATTTTCTAAGGGTACTGTGGGCCCTGCTTCTCAAAGTTTTTCGGTCCGAGGAACAGCGTCTGGAGAGCATCCGAAACGGAGTTTGGTCTTGCTTGCCTGCCAGCCACGAGGATCACGTGGACCCATTTTTCTGTTACTGTTACCGCGGAGTTTCGCGTTCCGCTATTCGCTGTCCCTCATCGCCGTCGTCCACAGCGAGCTCAAAGCTTCCTCACTGTAAACGATGTTAGCCTCAAAGCGCTATCTACAGGCCTCCGTTCAGGCGCTCAGGAGCTCCCGGAGAATAGCCAGCAGGCGCTTCCCCAGTATGTCATATTTCTGATGTCTTGCTGGAATCCAGGTCTGACGAGCATACGAGGTGCAAGGACATATGCTCAGGCCGCACTGAGAGAGGATCCATCGCCTGTATATCAGGCGGAACCATTTGGCGCTGGGTCGCATGCGCAGGGGCTACCGGGCGTGGCACAATGGCGAGATGAGTATTCGCCTCAGCCGCTAGCGAAGCACATGAACCAGCTGTTTTCGCCTCTGAAGTTTCCACCAGAACTTGCACACCGCATTCTGACCCATGGAAGTCATCAGACAGCACGTTATCATGGGCATAACTCTGGTCATATGTTTATGGGTGCGCCTCTTGTATATGGGATTATTCTCGTCAGGACTGATTCACAGTTTAGGTCGCCGGGTTATGGAATCATATCTTCTGATGTTCCTTCATGCATCATCCAACCTCAAACCCTCGCATGACCTCGAAACTATCATCGCGCGCACACTGAACTCCAGCCTTTTGGGAGAGCATGTCGGAACAGCCTGGGGCTATGGGAAAGTACTGCAGTGGACGCCAGCTGTGACACGGAAAGATTTAGAGGAACTGCAAAACATTGAAAAGACATGGAAGCGGATTGGGTTTAACAAGGTGCAGGGTGACGCCGTTGTTGCGACACTTGGAGGCGTATTCCAGCAATTCGTGAGTACCTGACTCTTTACTGCACCGTTGCCTTGTACTGACACAACTTATTCCTTTCAGGGTGCTTCAGTGGCCCAGCGTCTTTTCCACACTCGTGTGCTTCCACGACTGCTCGTTCGCGGAGGGCTACCAACAGAGTTCCATGAAGAGGTTCTCGCTCTTCAGGCTCGCATGGGTGGAGAGAATGCAAACCTTTCAGGAAACAACCCAGCATAAGCGCTCCGAAGCCCATATCCGTCGCCGTAGACATCTCCCGCCCCTCGAAAACCTTGACGTGGTGCGAGCCACACCACTCCCCTGCTATCCCCATGCTACTCCAGTTCGTTCATGTAGTAATTATTCTAATATCTATCCTTTAGTTCGCCACTTCCAATGGTCGATGCGCACCCTGTTGAGCGTTCGCTCCAATCAGGAACCTCATGCAGGGCATGCCGAGATACCCAATCCCTGGCACCCTCGTCGGCGCTACCAGAGTGCTCAGAAGTCTGCAGAGGTGGGTAGATTAGTATTGCCAGGAATCGAAACGTGAAGGCTTGCCCTCACCAAAAGAACGTTGGTGTCATCGCAAGTCTTTCTTAAATTTCTGTCATAATGCTATGGTAACTTCATGGTAACTTTCTCTGTTTATAACTTTGCTTCTCTAAAAATCTTGCCTTCCATGACTCCGCGGCGTTCGCAACCTGCTGAGCAACTAAATCTCTGCAACGAATACAGTCGAAACCGCGATAACCCATACCCGTCGGTAGACCCCGCAAGGTATGGGTTATTGGCGAGTATGGGGTTCGTCGATGCTACCCAATTAGGAATGTTTTTCTCATAACTCAATCTGGGTGTCAGGAAATCGCAAGTTGGCATCCGAAACACGTACATACGCACTTTGAGGGGTTAAGGTAGTCCAATTACTGATCCTCGAGCAGTAGGATGTACAGCAGTCGTTCTTGACGAGTCTCCCACCTTCGGCACAGGACCAGTGATAGGAACTCCCATGCTGGCTAAGCGGTTAATCGCCCATTCCGCGACCATTGTCGGGAGGGTGAGGCTAAATCATGGCTTTTGAGACGCCAAAGCGGGGTTGAAGGCCAACTTACACTATAATGGCTGAAGAACATAAGGATATGATGGTAAAATACAGCGGAACTATGGGTTATTCGCCCTTGAGAAGGTATGGATTATGGGGAATGGCGGGTATGGGTTATGGGCCCTCATTTGGTGGGAACCGCATTGGTGGATCCGAAAATGTATGGGTTATCGGCGATTATGGCTTTTGACCAGTATGGGTTATCGCGGTTTCGACTGTACAGGGTTTCTTCGAACAATGCCGATTCTTGCAGTGTTATTTTTGGGCCGCAGCGTTGCCAGAGTAATTCCTATAACAATCTCGCTGTACCCGACATGATGAAGAAGCCATGCCTTATACTTCGTTTTGTCGAACAATGGGGTTTCGAGCGCTGGTTGTCTAATGCTTGGGTTCGCGGTGCCCGGGCTTGGTGCGAACACAGCCGCCCGTGAATCTCTGCTTCCATGTATCGTCCCATGCAGTCCTGAGGCCGAGGTACCGACCTTTTGTGCACCGTCTCCTGTCTTGGATACGAGCCTAGCGACTCTTGTAAACTAGTTCCCTTCTAATGTTTGATCGTGAGGGTAGCACTTGACAGCTGCCACCGCCCTTGTACCTCTGAAGTCGCGAGACAGTTCGATCGAGCTCTTCATCGCAATGCCTTTCGAGTTTCCGATTCCAAGTGTTTTTGTATTTTTGAGGTTTTTTCATACAGACAGGGTAGACTATTATACAAAAGGGGTGGGTTGTGGTGTGTGGGAGATACAGACATGCGGATGAACCAAAGGTAGAAGTGCTATGGATACAAAATGGGGAACAACAGATGCGACGAAAAGAGTCCCTCTGGGAACCTTGCCAGATAGATAGATACGAAGGTTGTGAATGGGAGAGAAAATCCGCTCTAGAAACCGAAGGAGATGAAAGTGATCTATGAAGAAAGAGAGAGAGGAAGGAAAGGAGTGGACGAGGCCGTGATCCTGGCTCGAAGGAATAGATATTGATACAGGCGCCGGTTACTGGCAGCATGGGCTTCTCAGAACCTCCATATGAGGGTATAGTCGGGTTGAATGACGGGAGGTGGAATTCGCGGGGATGGTGGGAGGATGATGGGAGGCGACCTGCCAGTGTGAACTCAAGCCTCGGGGGCGAGTAACGGGGGATAGAGGATTAGAGTGTAGCTCGGGAGCTGGGGATAATATCGACTTCTTCGAATAACCTGAGCGCAAAGGTTAGAAACTGAGGGCGAAGAAGAGGACGAAATTTGACTCACTTCGTTTTATGAACCCTATGTCAAATAGATAACAGACAACTCAAAACATCCCGGAGCCAGACACCTTAGATGCAGAACATACGTCTGCACTGAGGATCCCTTGCTACGACGGGGAGCGATGAAGCTTCGCGCACGAACATTCCTGCGGGTCCTGCTTTGCGAATGATTTGAGGGGCGGAGCGGGCCTCGACGACCTCCGGCTCAGGCAGAGCCTCGCGTGCGATGGGCTGAGAAGATGCGTCGGCCTCAGGGAGGGGAACTGGTGCTGCAGAGACACCAATGGTCACTGAAGAGAAGGTCAAGATGCTGTCCCAAGACCAAGTGAATAAACAAATCACTCACTGCAAGCCAAAGCGATGGAAGCGAAGACAGCTGAGAAACGCATTTTGAGCTAAGAGGTTGTTGGGGCTGAAGCTTTGTTGGAAGACGAATGAAGTGAATGTGCGAATAGAGATCGTTCGCGGGAAGTGAGAGGCAAAGGTGCCTGAGTTGAACCGTTGGGAGTGGAGAAAAGGTACGACTGTGGAGATAAATGTCAAGGCACCCTTACCATTATATATGGACCCGTCGCGAAACCTAGTAAACGGCAGATATCTGTGCGTGCAGGACAAGGGGCTGGCTTAATTTGGGTGAGCGACAAGGCCATAGTACAAATTCGGACATATCATGACATGCAGCCGGGTTCCGCACGTGCGGGCGAATTGGCGTAAGAACCACCTCTATCCCCGGGGTTTCTCAGAGACCATGAGCGACGATTAGGGTCTCATAGATTCTGTCTAGGTGTTCATGGTGCCGTACAGCCCCGTTTTGGGTGATGAGAACGCTGTTGATGGTGGACCCATAAAGGCGCTCCCATAAAAGGAAATACCCCTTGTCCCTGCTTTCGGCCGCACTTCAAAGGGACTTCCTGATTTGGGATTCGCCTTGAGCAGCAGAGAACCAGGGAGATGATGGAATTCCAGCAGTTCGCTGTCGTTCTGCCACCATAGTCGATTATTCGATTCTCGCGATGTCCATCTTTTTTGATCAATAGGTTTTTTTTTCAAGTGCCCCAAGATCTAGTAGTCCGGTCCCGTGCAATTACACTTGATGTCGGAGAATTGGCTTGGACGATAAGCTGTTATCGCTGCTTAGAAGAGGAGCGCATTTGTTGAGTCAGTTGTTTGTTCGTTCTTCATATGTAGTCGATCCTGTCAACGTACCAAGCCCAGACCGCGAGATTCTGGGAGACTGATTGCCGCGGGTATCGCTCAATTCTTTCTTAAGACATTTCCGCTGCCATTGAAGTCGATCTTCCAACGCCTCTAGTGGGTGAACCATACACAAGGCTAAATCCAGTATCTCGGATGCGTGCGTTCCTGTTCCTTGGCATTGCTCGTCCTGCGTCTGTCGTGACACATTCCAGTCGAGCTACTGAGCGGTCCCAATAGTTCATCGTCTCACCTGAACTCTGTGCAAACATGAGATTTTGCTGGGCCCATTCAGGGGACACCGGCCTTCCTTCAGGACAAAGGATGCGATATTTTTGAAGCCAGAAACTTCTTTCTTACTAGACAAGACCACAACGGGTATGTGTAGAACTTGATTGTTCTCCAAATTCGCTTCGAACAAAGACTGAATCTTTTTAGTTATATTCTCTTCAGACACGACCTCTGAAGTTCTAGTCTGCAAAACGAAGAAGGCAGGTTAAAATGACCACAAGGAATGTGCTAGGAAACTTATGTCCGGTACGTTTTCACTTTGGTTTCGTCGTACTTAACAAGAGCATAGCCTCCAGGTGATGCGTATATCAACTTTATTTGCCCATGAAACAAGATGTACATATGCGCACCTCTATCAATGCGACCCTCAGGCTCTTGTCGTCTAAACCAAAGATTGGAGACACTTCACTTTTCGCTTAGGAGTTCTGATGTTTGCTCTTTAGCCACATAATGGTATGGTCAGAGGCAAATTGCGCAACACCTCAGTGGTCTGAGAGCCATTTAATAGCATCTGGCGGCCCGTCATCGTTTGGTAGGTAGGTAGGTAGGGTTCCAACCTTACGATAGAGCGTCACTACATCGACGGTGGTGCACAGCTTCGAATCACTGGTTAGATGTCACCATCTGCCGGTCTCATCTAGGCGGGCAAAGGGGGTAACAACAACCATTGTATCAAACAAGTTCAGCACAAGCGAAGATATTCCAATAATCACTAACTACACCCATTCCTCGGAAGGGAACGGGGAGGGTTATACACATACCTGTCCGGGACCAACATAGCCGTACAACCCACAATTTTAATAGTCGCATAAATAAGCTTTGCAAGAACAGGGACAATGAGTTCGTGGTTAAGAAGTTTGCGTAACGCACGGGTAGGGTCCTTCAGCGCCAAACGCGCATTCCATTTTTTGTCAACCTCAGACATGTTCTCGAAGAAGGATGATCGAAGGGAGACAAGGGAGGGATGATGGCAACTGAAGAGAACATGAATCTCGTCCTCGGTGGAAGTCTTGCACATGCGACATAGCTGCAAACGAGCTGGTGGGCGTGAAGCAGTGGGTAGCCATCTCCATTTCGCTACTGAAAGGCCATGTTCACCATTCACAAAAGCAATGCCAGCTTTCCAGTGAGCGGGAACCAAGACATGCGACAGGTATCTCCTGACCCTTGCCACCGTCTTGAAAGAGAGCTTCCGATTTGTATCAGAGAAGCGGCCTTGTAGGAAGGGCACGATCTTTTAGCCATCGAGAGCCGATTGGAGGTGCTGAGCGCAGGAGGCATCTACCAGCGCGATGATGTAGTCAATTCCTTCGGGCGTCCGAAAGAGATCGACATCCGCTTCCATGCGATGTGGTAGGCGATAGAGGGCGCACTGGAAATCACCAATCCATGATCTCTCCTTGTTAGCTGCGAGAGCAATGGCTTCGAGATACGCGCATTTGACGTAGCGTGAGTCGGAGAGGGCGACGGCATATCGGGCGTATGAAAGGGACTTTGAACGAAGCGGAACGCGGCCTCCGAGTCGTGGGACTCCCGCCATCAGCGCATCACGAAGCTTTGGTTCTGGTTTTGTCGGGTTGTCTCCTCCCTGTCAGCACCAACATTCATCTTACACTCATACGCATATCAATCTGTGGCCAGCTCATTGCTTGAAGGACACGAGTCAGTAATTGGCAGAGATAGCCAACTCCGAACGCCAAAAAAAAAAAAAAAGGTGCAAGTAGTTCTACAAACGGGTGTGCAATGTGACTTTCCAGACAAGCACCCACTACCCAGCGACTTGAGCAACCCCTCGGCCTTTTCAAGAGGATGAATCGGTGAGTAATACCTGGACTGATACATGAAAAGAATCTAACCAGCGTGTTTAAGGGCTGTAGATTGCTGTTATGCTCGGCCAAAATCTATACCATGACGTTACCGAGAAGGGCTACGAGTTCGCGGCCAAGAGCTGAGAACAGGACTCGCCTTGATAGCCATCCAATGCATTTTCGGTGAATCGAAGCTAGGAACAGAAGCACCAAGTTGGTTACCCATCATAAAAAGAAGCTGTATTTATCAGCAGTTATAAGTAGGCTGGCATGGGGGATCTTTCAGGAACGAAGGAAGGATAAGCAGCGGCTCACATTGGCTGCCTTGACCCCTTGTACCACCATCTCTTGGGTGTACTGGCCTTGAACATTATAGCAAGCATGAGCTCAGGTCTGTAATCTACCCTCATTGACATCGACTATTGCTCATATATATATCCTACAGTTGAATCGAGCACTAACCATGTGCTGGTCCGCGTGTTTGTGATACTCCAGCTGCTAGGATGTTTTGCTTTCGCGTTCATGGTCTTTTCCGCGCTTGTGTTTCCGTCAGTGAAACGGCATCCCATCTGGTACAACTTCTGTGCCTCCTGGATCATATTTTCCCTCTCCTATAGCCTCTTGTCATTTGCCGGGCAGCAGCAGACTCTGCGCACGCGCAATGTCTGTGTCGCTCAGGCAGCGATGGTCTATGCTGCACCATTCATGTGAGTATTACTCGCGGCAAAACATAATGCGAATGCTTAGATGAGGTCAGTGCTGGGGCAGCATCTCTGTCACTAGTCGCTCTGGTAAGTATTTCCTTCACTCATATGCGATGCAAAACATTGACTGGCGTAGCTCTTGATGAACATACTATCTGCACTGTCCGGTGTCCTAAAGAAGCGGTATCCGATTGCCTTGGCTGTGGCCATCGCCGGCCCCTGGATCCTCTGGATCGGCGTTCTGACGGGAGCCATAGTCGTGAGCACAGTTTGTTCTTGCCAGACTGCCTCTGATCCTTTGATTAGTTCATTGTACGCGACCAAAGTGTCGTGGACATGTCCGCAAACGGCACATTCTGCGTCGTGACGAGGTCCCCTATGTGTGTCCGCTCGTGCGGTAGTCTTCCAGTACCCTTCTAACGTGATCACAGTCCTCGCTTCACAGCCATAGCAACTGCATTCTTTTCCGTAACCATCCTCTCTTTAGAAAGTCAGTACTTCTTTCTTGCTGAGGACGGCCGCTGACGCCATTGTAGCACTGATCATCTATCACCTTTACCGCAACCGTGGAGTCACAACTGTCTGGAGGCAGTCGTCCGGCATCGCCGTTCGATTGCTGGTTTTCACAGTAGTCGTCCTCACATCTGGAATGTAAGATACTTTCTTTGTATCCCTTGCTACCCTCTGATCTTTTTCCTTCTAGCATTGGTCTGGTGTTTGCCAGCACAGAAGAGCGTGGCGTGGCCTTCGATGTGCTGATTGCCATCGGTGGGTGATCCGTACTGCGCACTACAGGCGCCTAATGAAACATCATCTAGTCCCCCCCTCAGCTGCTGTCATCTTCGGTACTCAATTAGTACGTCCCACCTTCCTATCAGCCAGATCTTCTGTTCTGATGCCGAGCACAGGACCTTTGGGAAGGCTATCTATTCTGGAGAAGGCGATCGTCGTGCTCTCCGGATGACACTTGCCAGTTAACCACCATCGCTACGATGACTATCCCCGCTCACGACACCGTGGATCTACGGCAAGAGTCTATTTCCATCGCCCGCTAAGGCTGTGGCTGGAATTCGGACTGTGCCTCTGAACAAGCTCGAAGAACCAACTTTGGACCTACAATGTAATTAAATCGCTGTAATTTATGTTGAATGTTTACCCCTGTGGATAACGGGTTCAATAGGTGAGAACCAGGCACTCATTCATCACACTTCGGAGACTGACGGCAAAGGTACTTCCTGGTAGGAATTTACTCTTGGATTCTCCGGTATTGATGCCTTGCCATATAAACTTGGATGCACAGCATTGAGTTTGTGTCTGTGAAGAGTCCAGTGATGAATTCTCTCCAACAGACAACGGGTTACCGCTGGAGAGCAGTCTGCTTCCTGTCCAAGGCGGGTACATCACATGGATGCACAGATGTATTGACGCCATCTGCGGGAAGGTCAGGCTCTGCTTCGTTTGTCCACCCTCTTGCCGTGGCTCTTGATTCTTGTCAGACGTTCTTTTGATTCCATGCGAGGCTGACGACGATCGCTCCTCAGCCTCTGTCCACAGCCTGTGTCGACTCAAAGCTGCCTTCGACGGCACTTTAATACCAGCCCTCGAGATCAAGATACGCCCGGTTGGTCACTGTTCTTGAACTGGTCGCATGAAGCCTGCATCAAGTGGTTCTGTGTGATGTTGGCTCGTAGCCCACCCAGTGAGTTGTTCTCAGTCGCCTCTATGCTCTGAGCGATTGATCGACTAGAAGCAGCGTCATCTCCCGTCGTCTATGCCTTCATCACACTTCAGCTTATAGGGGGCTTGGGCCTCCTGGTAGTCGTCCTTACTGCCTTGTGCAACAAGACCATTCGGCGTTGGGGGACGTGGTATAGCTTTTGCGTGTCATGGATCCTATCTTCAGCATCCTACTCCCTCCTCGTGTTTGCCGGCAAGCAGTTTGGGGAGCCTCCGTCGAAGCCGCTTTGCATGGTCCAGGCAGCTGCGATATATTCTGCTCCTACTCTGTACGCACTTGCCGCTCAGACTCGAGTGAGACGCTCAATGACAAATAGGACCACATGTACGACGTTATCGTTGGTCGTTCATGTATGCCTTACGTTATAAGTGGAAGATGAGATCTCGAACTAACCCAGCGGCCTTTCAGATTCTGTTGGTGTTACGGTTTGCCCGATCATACGCAAAATCTGAGGCGGAGGCAGCGACCAAGGTCGTCGTGAGTTAAGGAATGTCAAATGGTCCCAAGCCGGTACTAAATTTCACCTGCTCTAGATGATATTGGCTCCTTATGGCTTCTGGCTGGTGATCTTCATTGGGGTCATACTTGTAGGCCTATTCAAGACACTTCTGAAAAGCAACCTTTGACCAGCCTCATAGTTCTCACTGGCGAATCCAGAAACGGTTGCAATGGACCCTATCGGGACATACTGCATTTCCACCGATCCTGTATGGTGTGTATCCCGTGCTGGCCGTTTCAAACATCTCCTCACAATGCCTTAGGTATCAAATGACTTTTACGGTTGTGCTCATCGTTTCCGTCGTGACTGTCCTGCTTCTCGGTGGGTTTATTAATCTTCACTCTTCGTCGACGATTGACATGAGCATTCTTAGCTTACCTGGGCTACTTCATCTACAAGAACGCAGATGTCCGGTTGGATAACAGTGGTCTCTTTGCGACAGCTGCTCGAATGATGATCTTTGGGTCAATATGTTTTCTGATGTTGGCGTGCGTTCATCCCGTCTGCCTCTGATCCGTCCCTGACACCTTGGCATAGCATCGCTTTGGCCTATTCTGTGCGCTCAAACCATAGTGGTGTTTTCGACGTTATCCTTTCCATTTGTACGCAGTTTCCACCCGTTCTATGAGCAGCGGTGCAGCGCTGACCACTCGGTATAGTTCCTATACTTGTATTGCTTACCTATGGATCTCAAAAGGTACGAACTGTACAGCTTGAGCGGATATGAATTGATGACTAACAAAGTCCTTCGGATATACAGGACTTGGTGGATACATGGACTTTTTGCAAACGACCTCATCGTTACTCGAAAATATGAAGCTACTTGATGTACTTTGCCCACAATGTATGATCTGAAGAAGACGAGACAACGGAGATAGCAAACGGATCAAACTCATGAACTCCTGATCTTAGCTTCGCAGAGGACGGAATCTTGTAGACGCCGGTCTCGAATACGAGTATGACATCTATGGGCGCCCACTGATTGTTACATATCCCATAGGCTCGGCCTCGATGAGCTATATAACCAACCGCTTGGCCGTAGCAGTAAGCCCTTCGCTTCTGCTTCTCTGGAAATTGCCTTCGCTTGCCTCTCAATGTAACCACAGCTGGCCGCTCTCCACAAAGCTGGCCAACGATTCTTCTTAGATAGAACTTGTAACGTCTCTATCGCTTCTTGGATATTAGTGCCTTCTAACATTATCAGAAGATTGTCATGGAGAGCGATGCGGCCTTCACAGCTTTCCTCGCCCTGCAGATGTTTGGTTTATGTGGAGGGATCATGCTCCTCATAACGGCGCTCCTTTCTCCCTCTGTCGGCAGGCACTCGACGTGGTTCAGCTTTATGTTTTCTTGGGTTCTATCAGCTGGATCCTATTGTCTCCTGCTATTCGCAGGTCGCACCTACGATATCGATCCACCCCACGCTATCTGCTTAACGCAGGCTGCTATGGTTTACGCCGTACCTCCCTTGTACGTCGTCGTGTGGTATCCATCGGAGATCCTGGCTTAGGTCTCGTTCCTTCCAGAACTGCGGCGACTACGGTTTCTCTTGTCATCCAGGTCAGTTAGGCTACCGCCGGTCCTTCAGCTCGCCGAACCTTCTGCGCAGATGTACTGTACGGTCAAGCATCAAACGTCTAATCTCGAGATCCGTTCACGGCGCATATTCACAGCAATGGTACGCGGGCACTCACCGTCGATCTGATGCTTACATTCATGTCTTCTTCCCGCAGCTCTTGGGTGTCCCGTACTTCTTATACGTGGCCATGCTCTTCGGCTGTGTCACGGTAAGTTCACACATGATAGACGTATCTAATGTGAACGATTCTGATGGGTGCGCCAGGCTAGCTTACTCAACCCAGATATAGTTCAGAGAGCGTCTAATTCATTCTACTGTAACTTAAGTATTCGAACCCCGTGTGTGGCTTTTCACTGTGTCAATTCCGACGCTTTCACTGACATCTATGCAGGTCAAGGATCGCCTCAGTATCAGTCGCACTGCTTCTAGGGGTCACCATTGTGATCCAAGGTAAGTCCACTATCCGTTTCAAGGGATTGTGCCTCGCTGACTATCGGCCATCAGGTATAACGCTTTGGGCCCTCAGAGGCAATTGGGGTGTAGTCAAAGGGAGCATCCTGCGTGTCTGTGCTTTTTCAATGTTTGGGATCTTGGCAGGAGTGTAAGCCCCGAGATTTCCCAAATGCTATTTTGCTTCCTACTGATTACCGACTAGGCTAGCTATTATCTTTGCTACTGCCAGAAATAGGTCATTTGAGCCAGCTCTCAGTCTCGCCTTGGCTTGCAGTAAGTGCCAAGCCCTTCGGCGCCTATTTTCTCGGCGCTAAAGTCGTCGTGGTTCTCCTTGTTCCCAGTACCCGCAGGAGCCATTTTAATCTTCGGAACACAAGAGGTGAGTGTATGAAGCGCATGAGGGGGAGCGTGGTTAACAATCCTGGCAGGACATCGTTCGGGCCTGGATGTTTTGGAAACGTCAATCCTCGCCGTCTTTCACTCCACAAACCGAATCAAGAATCCGACTTACCCAAATTTGACGACATGATACGATAGTTAATCAACATCAAGGCACCGGGGAGCCGAGCAATTGTACTTAAGTAGTTCTTAATCATGATGCGTTCGTAACAGTGATGCTCACCCAAGACAGCCTTGAAGCTGCAGGGCACGGCATTCACCTCAGGGTCTTTCACACCATACGAATTGGGTGCATGCAGAGGATGATGGTTGTGCGCAGGCATGCAGACATCTACGCTAGTTACATACAGTGCATAAAGACGCGTGTACTAATGATAATAGGGCAAAGCGAGATAATGCGTATGAAAGAGTGTCCGTAAATTAAATCGTGTAGCGGAAGAACTGTATCGAACCGCCGTCAGATGGGCATGGAAAGGAGAGGAAGTGAGAGAACGTACCGATGCATCATCACCCTTCTCCTTCTCCAGATTCTTCCTCTCCTCAGTGTAGTACTCCTCCAAAGGCACATCGCCTGCTGTTTCCAGGTGCAGGGCGTCTCTCCTGGCATTCTCACGTTTCAGGTAGAGGTGCATGAAAAGGGAGAGGCAGAAGCTCATGCTGAGCGTGCCGATGAGCAAGCCGTGGCCTGCAAAGTAGCGAGGGCCTTCGGCGGAACGATAGGCAAAGCCTGCGATCACACCGCCAAGATTACCGAAGCCTGAGAAGGGAGAAGACGTCAGATTAAGAGAACGGGGCCACAGGGGCAAGCAAGGTACTTACCGACATGCATAGCAATTCCGACAGCGCGCTTGGTGGAGCCTCCGATATTGTTTCCATTCCATGCGACACCCATAGGGACGTTGGGGTAGATTCTGAAAACGGGTGTTGGTTAAGATTGGCACGGATGGTTATCCCGTTGCGTAGAAGACTCACCCGCAGACAGCAAAGAAGGTACCTGCATACTGGACACCGGGGTTGTGGGTCGAAATGAGGAGCACATATCCAATGATAGCGGTCAGGCAGAAGCCCATCATGAAGAGACCTCGTTGCTGGGCCCTATCAGCGAGGTGCCCTCCGAGGATCGTGGCAATACATCCGGCGACATAGGGAGGGACACTCATCAACTGGGACTTTTCGGCGGTGTAGCCCATAGCTTTGACGATCGTAGGGAGGAAGAGGGAGAAAGAGTAGAGGGGAGTGTAGATGCCTGGTAAACTCAGCAAATCGTACAGTCTTTCAGTGATCATGGATTCGTACCGATGGTGATAAGCATGTGAACGTAGATCTTCCAGTCCTTGAGAGCCGCCCAGAAGTACTTGACGTTGTAGTCGTCAGCCAGGCCGCTGCGATCATGCTTAAGCCGGGCCTTGACCTCAGTGCGCTCTTCCTGAGTCAAGAATCGAGCACTGTTGCGAGGCCAGGCTGTCGGTCAACATATTCCACGATACTTGGCTTTAAAGTTTACAACTCACGTTTCAGGGTTGTCGTGAATGACCCACTTGGCAGCAATAGCGACGACAACGGTGATCAGGCCTTCCAAAATGAAGATCCATGACCATCCTGGCAGGCCTCCGACACCCCTCATCTCGGTGATACCTCTGGCGAGCAAGCCACCGAAAGCTCCAGCCAAAGTGGCCGCAGAGAAGAAAATAGCCATTCGGAAGCCGCATTCGTGGCGACGGTACCAGAGGGTGATGTAGAAGGTTACACCAGGGAACAAGCCACCTTCGCAGAGACCAAGTGCCATGCGAGCGACCAAGAGGCCTTCAAAGGATTTGACAAGGCCCATGAGCGTCATACCTGTGCAGAAGAAAAGCTTTGCTTAGTATCAACCCATTTGGGTATGGATAATGACTTACAGACTCCCCAGAAGAACATGATTATTGCCAACCACAGAGAAGGGCTCGTGCGCTTCATCATGAGGTTGCTGGGGATCTCAGCCAGAACATACCAAGGGAAAAAGACGGCAAGGGCAATCTAGGACTTTGGTTAGCAAAGGTTTGCAGGATGCCAATGATAAGCTTTACATTGTAGTCTAACTTCCCGGTCATACCGAGATCCTTTTCGAGAGTATCGAGTCGGGCATTGCCAATGTTGGTTCTATCAAGGAAGGACAGCCTAAAGGATAGGGGTTACCTTCCGTGGATTACGTCTAGAAGAAGCAGACGAGACGTACAGGTACAGCAGAGCAAGGAAGGGCACGAGATTCCAATCCATCTTGCGCAGAAGCCTCTTGGTCGCATTCTGGTCGAATGTGTGACCAGCCTCCTCGATGCTAACATCAACCTGTGCCTTCTCAGTGACAGATTGTGACGAGGCGATAGACCTCTTCTCCTCAGACGCTCCCATGTTTGAGTTGGAGAGGGGGGAATGAAAGGAATGAAAGGGAGTGCGCGCTGTGATGAGAGCAGCAGGCGAACAGGTCGGAAGAAAAGGCTGGCTGGCTGCCGGGGAAACAATGCTAAAACCCCGCCCGTTTGCTTCTCTGTTATTTATGGTTCGAAGCCATCATCCTCATGGCCCTATGGGACGATTAGTTCGCTTCGGTCCACACGCATCATGATACGGCGCTGTTAGGTATCGTAACCTTCAATTCAACGACCAGAGGTGGTGGAGCGTTTGAATTGGGAATGGGATGAACGCCGGATTATCAGCCGGTCCCCTTTTCAACGTGGCCCGTGGTCTTCGTTCTAGAGAAGCACGAAAACGCGTCGATTAGTGGGCAAAGCGCGCAGTCCGCTTTATCATATCGATGCGTGGCAGGAACTTATTCGGAAGAATTGGTGTAGGGTATATTTAGGAGGGTCCTGTCAAGCTAAGAATAGAATGTGTGAGCTTCGATTTCGCATCAGCTGAGCTGCAAACACACGACAACGACTAATCCAAGGGAGGTTGAGTGCTTGGAAAGGGAAGTACTGCGCCGGTCTTGAAAGACCAGCCCGCCCAATCCCTGGTCCCTGTCGAAGCCCTTCATCGCAGACAGCATACATTTTGCGTGGCAGCCTAGGTTGGAGTGAGCTATGTATATATCACAATGAAAAGTTTATCATTGATCAGCGGTTGAGGCTAAGTTGAGACTCAACTAAAGTGCCGTTGGAATCGTTAACATTGAACCCACGCTTTCCTGAAATCACGGAGAGATGAAACGATTCGAAAATATTTCCCTAGAAGTTGAAGAATGTGGGGTCAAGGGCGTCAAAGGAGGTCCACCGTCTGTCACCGCGTTCCCCGACATGGGTGAACGGAATCAGCCACCTGATTGGGGCTCACGACGAGCTGGAATATTATTGGCCCTACAGCCAACCCCTGGCGGAGAACCGTCCCCGGGTAGACCAGTTATGGGCGTCCGAATAGCCGAGGAATTCAGATAGAAGCACAATGGTTAGGATCCCCAGGAAGCTGTCGTCAGGTTCAGCATTTTACATATGAATAGATAGAGGGTACCTGCTTCGTGGTAATGGGTTCACATTCCCTCCCCGACCGACTGCCCCGATGGAGGATTAGCCTCGGGCAGTTCGAATCAGATCCAAGCTTCAGGTCAGAGGAGCCTTGATTAACGCCACAAACCAGTCCACAACAAACAAGGCTAGCATTGCATCAACAATGATACCCCTCTGTATGCACGGGATGGGGTCGTGTAGCTGAAAGATGGAGGGTGCCAGGCGCTCGACTTGCGTTGTGCCTACACACTCGGTATCGTCGGGGAAGCTGCACAGACAAAGAGCCAACGAAGAGAGAGGGCGGAGACGAACAGACAACCTTGATTGGCAGGGGTGCGAGACCACCATCATCCCTTGTGAATATGAGCGTACGTCTCCAAGTCTTCTGATCCATTTAAACAGAATATTACAATTTGGCGTCAAGACGCGGCATAGACGACACCCACCATTCGTGTTACGAACGCATTGAATACGGAGGTGTTGTCCTGCCACAGCGCCTCACAAAATTGCTCAAGGCGAAACTGGCGTCTACGTTGTCAAGAACGGGGACACGGAATGACCGGACAGAGCAATGGATCTACAGCAGCAATGAGGATACCTACACAGTGCAACAGCTGAGCGCGAGATGAAGATCAAGAAACAATGAGTACAGATTTACCCAATCAAATCTGTTGCCCTTCGAACGAAGCTTTAGTGGGCCACAGTGCGGAGACCAGCAAAGCGGGGCGGCCCCGGAGCGTGCCATTGTCAGAGAAGACTCTGAAGAGATGAGGGAGAGGGAGGTGGATGGCATGCGATTAGCCGTCCGATCGGGTTTCATGACGAGCTGAATATTCAGCCCATGCTGACCTCCCAACTTGCAGCCAACTGGCTCACGGATCGTACCCATGGTCCATCGACGAATGAGGCCCCGAGTGACCGAGGGATAGATGCTCAATGATACCTGAGGATCCTCGGACGGTCTGCCATCGGGTTTAGCGCCGAGCTGCTTTGAGCTTGGTGAGCGTTGCCAGATGCAGATTCTGTCATGGAACCAGGCTCAAACCGTCCGAGTGTAGGATGAGTTATCGCGGCTCAGACGAGCGCAAGATCCTTGAATTCGAACCTGCTGGCTATTCAGAGGTTCGCAGCCGGATGGAGTTTGGGAAGCGCGAAGTTGGAGACAAAGCCCATAGGCAGGAGACGAGACGCACCGGGGCCTCTTCTCCATCGCTTGTGATTGTTGGTCGGGTATCGCACAATGTCCGTCGGCTAGTCAAAGCATTTCGATGAATTAACTACTCACATATGATTACCCGACGACAAAGATCTTACCCACCGTGACCTTCAAAAAGCATAGTGCTCTTAATGGGGTAAGTACATACGGAACTTGCGTCCTGCAATAGCACTTCCATGGGTCGAGCCCTAGCTAGGGCGGAATAAGTTTGCCCTGGAATAAGCTTTAGTTTGGCCAATGAATGTCTGGTATGTCAGAAGTAAGGATCCGAAGTGTGTTGAACAACAAAGGAGCAGAGTGAGGACAATATGACATGCTCGACGGGCAATAGTCGGTCGACGAGGGTGAGGGCATCGCAGACAGGACAGGAGATATCTTGAAGACCGCTATCTCCTCAGCACCTCCCTGTCTCCTTGTTCGGCGGCGATTACAGTCCTTTCACCATTCCGGGAGACTTGCATCTGGCACGAAGAAGAGCGCTAGGAGGTCTGTTTCATTTGCCACTAGTGCCTCTGGGCCGTCTATAGACACGGCGCAAGCCGAGCGCTAGTTCACCGAAGAGCTTGTCTGAAGTAAATAAGAGGCTGATAGTGACAGAACGCATAGAATCACGCACGCACAGTGGATAAAATAGGAACCACATTTGGAGTAGATTAGAGCCCAGGCATAGTGGATGATCCTGGTTTGCCTCGACTAAGCAGTCCAGGGCCGTGACTTACATTGACTGGATCTGTGTTTTTTCCGTCTGTGGCTTGGATCTCGCCTGCACACATCTGATGGAAAGCCATGAGCTGGACGTTGAGAGATTTTCAGCAAACAGCGACTGATCCTGAGCTCTGTATGCAGGAGTTTATAGAATTCACCATCCACCGGAAGGATGAGACCCTGCAGGTGAGCCGAACAGTTACCAGAACGCCGAACCTGGGTATGCCGACAAGTGCCAATACGGCCATTAATATAAATAAATAGACCGAACGTACATTTTCATGCAAGTTAGTGTGAGCACAGAGCGATTATTGCGAGGAGTGAGCATCCTAGCTAACACGGAGAAAGGGGTTTGGTCACGATGGCCAGCAGTCGCGACCAAACAAAGCCAAATCTTAGCCAAATTGAAGCGCGAATTCAGCGATTTTGCTTTTTTTGCTTTTCTCGATACATTTCCTGGACAGTGGCAGGTGTAATACTTGGTACAAGCGGTGCCAATCTACTCTACCTCTGACTATAGGCAAAACAATCTCGAACCTCCGTCCTAGAACACGCCTTTTGGCTCAGAGAGTGTGTTTTGCTCTGCGATTTGACAGGCCCGTCGTGATCTCGTGTGGCCGCGTTTGTTGTCAACTGGTGCGTTTGCTTGAAATCGTTGTAATCTCCCCCGCTATGTGCTGCCGGATGGCTGCTGGATGGCTGCCGAAACTTGAGAGACTGTATGAAGCCAATGAAGCCGGCAATTGCGTCGCATGGGAAGACCAAGGCCGTTACTTGCACCAGTACCAATCTCGCTGGGTTACCTCGGTGTTTGGAACACATATTGCAATCCAGTTCTAGATTTTCACGGTTAGCGGGACTTGGCAAGTGTGTGCGGAAGACGTCATGATCAAGATCTCATTTCAACCCGCTTTCGACCTGGGCTCTTTGATACCGTTGCTCAGTATCGATCGATACATTTCTTCAAACTCTAACGATTCTTTTCTAACAAACAATCTCCTCTCGCGCACTGGCCGCGCACCAGATACATGTTCTAGGCATTTTCTGTGGTCAGAGCGAGGCCAAGTAAAAACGCAATAATCGGCACAATGGAGACTTGATGGCCGACCGGACCTTGCCGACGACCAAATTCTCTGGCCCTTGTTCCCACAGTTGCTTCTCCTGAGTTTCCTCATCGTCGTCCGCATTTTAGCCTGCACGCTGTCAGCTGCCCCCCACATTCCTACCCTCATCCCCAGCGACCATAATCCCCCGTCGTATCCACTCCCCCTACAGTGAGTGGTTTTGTGCCAGTCAAGTCTTGGAGGACGAGTCTGACGAGAAGTTTCGGGTAGCAACCACAATGCAATTCTTCAAGCTCGCCGCTGCCATGGTCGCCGCTGCCTCGGCAGTCAGTGCTCTCGACGTTACCAAGCCCAACTCTGAGGAGTGGTGGGGTGCGTCATGATGATTTTGCATAGCGGCATGTTCTGACCGTTTCTGCCAGTTGCAAAGTCTACCAATGTTATGGACTGGGACTGCAAGGCTTCTGACACCAATGATAAATATACTGTCTTGTAGGTTTCATTTCATTCATCCACCTTGCCATTAAGCTGAATGTGTATTTGCAGGATCAAAAACGAGAATGTTCCTACCCTACCATTCCTCAGGCCATTATTGCGATCATCAACAACTTTGACTGTTCCATCTCCATCACAGTTGGCCAGGCAGACCAGCCTCCCGCGACTGGCTACCAGCTCCTCCTCGCTGACCCCCTGAACAACACCCATGTGAGTGCCCTCGAGTCATGCCATTTGGGTTTGAGGCTAAATCTTCTTTCCTTCAGGTGTTTGGCACCTCCCAGCCCTTTGAGATCAAGCCTCTCGGCTCTCTTTACTACTCGCAGGTGAACGGAGGCAAGGGCTCTGGCTCTGCTTCAGGCTCCGGTGGCGCCAGCCCCACTTCAGGATCCAGCACCGGCGGGGATGAAGGCTCTGCTCTTGGCCTTGCTTCCTCAACCTTTGCCGTCGCTGGTGCTGCCGTTGCCGGTGTCTTTGCTGCCCTCTTCTGAGGAGTTCACGAGACGGTTAGAGGCACATGACCACTTGCATATTCTTGGACTTGCCCAGTTGACGATAATACTCTGATACCATCCTATATTTGACGCTGTTACTACTCACCCGTTGTTGTATTTTGCTATTGTGAACGTCATCGCGCTATTGTTTCGAAGGTCAGAGCACGGTCGGTTGCCGCTCAGCTGGGCTGTGCCCATAGGCTCGCGGCTATTCAACGCCGCATTGCAGCACCAAGTTTAATTGACGATGGGTTACAAACGTAGAAGTGCCGTGGGAATGACTCGCAATTGTCCTCAGGCGGGGTTGTGGTGTACTCGAGGGCTGTTGACGCGTTGACGCGTTATGGGCGCTTCAAGACGATCTATATTTGGCTTCAAGGCATGATGCGCCCTTCAACAGACTCCAGGAGAGCCCATCAGACCTCAGACCTCGTACGCGAGCTCCTTGTTTGTCTCTGCGACTCCTCTTCTTCCCCAAAGGTGTATCGAGGAGCAGCGGCACTAAATAACACAACGACGAGAGGCACCCGGAGATCCGTGCGCTTGGTGGACTTTGAATGAACCAACGGGACGCGTCGACATTCTCTCTTCCCTTCCCCCATCTCCCCGCCTCCCTCTGCGTCGACGACGACAATTAGCATCCTTTTGGCAACGGCCAGAGCGAAGCCTGATGACGAGCACCAAGAATATCAGAGCTGGATCAATGGGCGCCTATCTCAGCAACGCTAAATTTCCTGAAGTTGAAAGTGGTGCAAGTCCTGGAGCGATGATGGGTGAAGAAATCGTTCACATCGTACCCCAAAAAGTTCCTTTGGTCGTAAACACTAATGTTACATCGAAGTCGTTGCATATTACACCAAGGATCGAGTTCCCTGTCTCAACTGCCCCTAGGCCTTCTCTTCAAGTCCCACCATCCCAAAGCTCTCTTTCCAAAGCCTCTCCTCACCCGCCTCATCATAAGCCCACGGCTTATACCCATCGTTCGCCATAAAGAACATCCCCTCCTCCTTCTCCTTCTCTTCAGAGCTAACCTGCTCCGTGCAATTCGACAAATACCTCCCGCCTTTGTTTGCCCACTCCTTACCCACCGCCGCCCAAACTTGAGTGGCAGCACCCTGCGCAGACGATTTGTATGTCCTCAACGCCTCTGGGGTCATGAACATTTGCATCTGGTCTTCAGGAAGGTGTTTGCCCAGACCCGAGCCTTCGAGGATTCCACCGGGATGAACAGAGGTGGCGTGCAGGTGCTGAGCGCCGTAGTGTCGCTCGATGGAATTTGCCATCCAAATATTGGCGGTCTTGGCTTGCCCATAGGCAGCCCAAGGCTCGTATTCGGTCTTGTTGAAATTGTAGTCATCAAACTTGACACTCCCAAAGGTATGACCCAGACTGGTGACGCTGACGTAGCGGCTGGGGAACTCGGGTGTCGCAGATGCGAGGAGTGCGTCTTTGAGGAGTTGGAAGAGGAGGAAGTGGCCAAGGTGGTTGGTTCCGAATTGGGTTTCGAATCCGTCCTTCGTCTTGCCGTAGGGTGTTGCCATAACACCAGCATTGGCGATGAAGACATTGAGCTTTCCTCCAGATTTGGAGAGAAAGTCTTGAGCACCCTTTCGTATGCTCTCGAAGCTATCGAGCTCGATTTTGATTAGATCGATCTTGCCGCTTCCCTCTCTCTTTTCGGCCAAGATCTCGTCGACGACCTTCTGGCCTTTGGCAACATCGCGTACCGTACCGTAGACATGGGCGCCAGTAGCATGCAATGCCCGCACGGTGTCGATGCCTATCCCAGACGAAACCCCGGTGACGAAGAAGACCTTGTCAGAGAGCTTGCCGACAAGGCCCTCGTCTTCGATGATCTGGAGCGCAGTGGGGCGTGCATCACCAGCGCCGCGAAGGTTGGCGAGTTTATGAACTTCAGCGTAGCGAGACATCTTTAGAGGAAGGCTTCTTCGAGTTAATGTTGGAGCTTTTCGCCTGGGATTGTTGCTCGAGTGTTAAATACTCAAATTAGCCCTTATCTTTGAAGTTCTTCGTGCTGCTCGGATATTGCTTCAAGGGGCTGACCCACATCATCAAGGACATTGAAGGATCCCCGTGTTACCCATAAGCTTCTACCATTGTAATAGACGCCCATTGATCCAGTCATGGTCCGCGATGATGGAATTCATTGTACGCAATTACTTGCTTCACATCGGCCCGTGACCAGTCTGCGGTCTCGCCCTCACGATGCTCTCGAGATAGTGAGCCGAGTCAGCTTGATCCCGCTCAAAAGGACGCGTTCCCCCGGCAGTCAAGGTTAGATCAATCTGTATTTTTGGTTCCGTCGAGATTCCGTTGATTCTTCGTCAGCGCTTCTGCATCCAATTCGAGTCGAAGGTCAATGCTTCTTCAAACCGCCTCTCTCCGCAATACGGTAGGTCAACCTCAACCAAGTAATACCTACTATTGCGATGCGTCATCACCGGCAACAACGGGGGGATTATCGAAGCAAGGAACCCAGTACTAAGTCTTGAGGAACGGTCCAGTATGTCAGCCACACACATACCCTTCCATTTTAAACCTCCCGCCAATTCATCCTGCCATGTCCCGCTACGCTGAGGCTCATAAAATCGCCAACCTCCGCGGTGCTGGCGATGCACGACCCACCGCGCTCCAGATCATCGAAGACGAAGGACTGATCGGCAAGTTGTCTGATAAGGTCTTCCTCATCACTGGTGTTTCGTCTGGTATCGGCATCGAGACGCTTCGTGCGTTGCACGCTACCGGTGCTCACGTCTATGGCACAGTTCGCAACATCGCAAAAGGCCAAAAGGTAGTTGACGAGATCTTGGCTGAAAAGAGGGATGGAGGCGGCAAGATCGACCTGATCGAGCTCGAGTTGGATAGTTTTGAGAGCATCCGCAGAGGCGCACAAGATTTCCGCTCCAAGTCTGGTGGAAAGCTCAACGTTCTCATCGGCAACGCCGGTGTCATGTACACACCCTACGGAAAGACCAAGGATGGGTTCGAAACTCAATTTGGCACGAACCACCTTGGTCATTTCCTCCTCTTCCAACTCCTTAAGGACGCCCTCCTTGCATCTGCGACGCCGGAGTTCCCCAGCCGCTATGTGAGCGTCACTAGTAGAGGGCACCGCTATACCTCCGTCAATTTTGACGACTACAATTTCGACAAGACTGAATACGACGGTTGGGCTGCGTACTCTCAATCAAAGACAGCCAACATATGGATGGCAAATTCTATTGAGCGTCACTATGGCTCTCAAAACCTTCACGCCACTTCAGTTCATCCCGGTGGCATCCTTGAAGGCTCGACTATTGGCCAATATATGTCAGAGGACCAGATGAAGGCGTTCCAGGATCCCGACACGCAAAGGACTTTGAAGTCTTCTGCGCAGGGAGCTGCCACCCAGGTGTGGGCGGCCGTGGGTAGAGAGTGGGCAAACAAGGGCGGGAGATACCTGACGAACTGCATGGAGCAGGTTAGCTGGGACGAGAAAGAGAAGGAGGAGGGTATGTTCCTTATGGCAAATGATGGTTACAAGCCGTGGGCTTATGATGAAGCGGGTGAGGAGAGGCTTTGGAAGGAGAGTCTTGGAATGGTTGGGCTCGAAGAGAAGGCGTAAGCAGTCTACGGCTCCAATGCGATGCCATGTGTAGCACCTTCCAAAACACGGGATATATTGGACATTTGACTGTTGAAACTTCTGTCGTGTAATATTAACTTACCGAATGCATCAGCTTGCAGCATAGCGGAACACCGTCGAAGAAGCATCTCTTATCCGTGATATGTGACCCTGTGTACGCTTGCCATGCTCACAATACCGCGCCTTTTATATTAGCCCCTATTTCAACGTTTAGGAAATAGCAGCCGTAGGCTGATCCATTCAAGGCCTCGCGTCGCCCTCTCTCACTTACTCCATCACTGTCCCTTCGTATACACCCCGTAGATCCGTCTCGTTCCTGACGGATACACTTGTGTCCTATAAACCTTGGATACGAGACCCCAGTGAGGCTTTGTTTGGAAACGGCAGCCTTGCACCCTGGGCAACTTGCTCCTCGGGATGTCAAGCCCGTAAGCTCGATCGTACAACGCGTCCTTCCGGCATGAGACACCAACCAACACTAGAGAAATCGTAATATCTGATTATTCTTCAGCGCTTCCTCACCTCTGTTCCCCGGCAACTCCACGCGAGGTGCAGTGAGCCAGGTACTCCCGAACGCGCGTCTCCACGGCACTTACCGTGAAGACGGGTAACCCCCGTGCAGGAAGCGCAGAAAAAGCGACCCCATACGGTATCATCACGGCAAGTAATATCAGAATCGTCGCAGCAACAGTTCAGGTATATGCTATACTTGGGGGGAGAAGCAAAAGGTATTTAAACCTTGACATGTGATCCATGTAATTCCAGCATATCTACTCGTCTATCTAAAGCTCCTCAACAGTCTATCATACTATGTCTCGCTACGCCGAAGCCCACAAGCCCGTCAACGTTCATGGCGCTGGTGATGCCCGCCCCACTGCACTCCAAATTATTGAAGACGAAGGCTTGATCGGAAAGCTGTCCGACAAGGTCTTCCTCGTCACTGGCGTATCGTCTGGTATCGGCATCGAGACCCTTCGGGCCCTGCATGCGACAGGCGCTCACGTCTACGGCACCGTACGCGACATCGCAAAGGGCCAAAAGGTCGTGGACGATATCCTGGCCGAGAAGAGAGAAGGAGGTGGAAGGATTGACCTGGTCGAGCTCGAGCTCGATAGCTTCGAGAGCATCCGAAAGGGTGCCCAAGACTTCCTTTCCAAGTCTGGCGGAAAGCTCAATGTCATCGTCGCCAATGCTGGCGTGATGCTGCCGGCCAACGGAAAGACCAAGGACGGGTTCGAAACTCAATTCGGCACCAACCACCTCGGTCATTTCCTCCTCTTCCATCTCCTGAAGGATGCTCTTCTTGCATCTGCAACACCAGAATTCCCCAGCCGCTACGTTAGCGTCACCAGCATGGGCCATATGTTCGGACAAGTCAACTTCGACGACTACAACTTTGACAAAACCGAATACGACGCACAGGCTGCTTACGGTCAATCCAAGACCGCCAACATCTGGATGGCAAATTCCATTGAGCGACACTACGGCTCTCAGCACCTGCATGCCACCTCCGTTCACCCAGGTGCAATCACCGAAGGCTCGAACATGACCAAACACCTATCGGAGGAACAGCTCAAAATGTTCCAGGATCCAGAGGTCATCAGATTTCTCAAATCTCGAGTGCAGGGTGCTGCCACACAAGTTTGGGCCGCGGTGGGCAAAGAGTGGGCAAACAAGGGTGGGCGGTATTTGGCGGACTGTACGGAGCCAATCGGCTATGAGGAGAAGGCAAAGCAGGAAGGGATGACCTTTATGGCGAACGATGGGTATCAGCCGTGGGCTTATGATGAAGCCGGGGAGGAGAGGCTCTGGAAAGAGAGCTTTGGAATGGTAGGGCTGGAGGAAAAGGCCTAGGATAGAATTGAACGAGGTTCCTAGCGTAGTAAATTCCGCATTTTTGGGGCCTATCTATGACGGGTGAACGACTGCCTTCTGAAAGTCTTAAAGGAGGGTTTACGAAACCATGGGCCTTGTAGGGCTCTTGACTCTTGAGTTTTCTGCCGTCTAATCTTATTAGCTTAACAAATTTATCAGCTTACAACACATGGAATATCATCGAGCATGCCATATCTTATCTGAACTCTGCGGCCTCGTGCCTGGTCGTCCGCTCCCGGAAACACGTCGCGTCATTTCGAGAGAGGGGCTCACTCCAAATTCTTTCCCACGACCCTTTGCTCCCTCCTCTCACTTTGCCTCTGCGTTGAATTCAATTCAACTTCAAAAATCCGTTCCTTTGAAACAAGCTAGTGAGTGATTCGAGGGAAACCACTAATCTTTTGCGTCACCCACCAAGTAAGCTTTTAGATCTCTTAGAGTGGTCTCGCTCCTTAAGTATGAACTCTGGTTCAGCTGCTCATCCAGCGACGTCTGGTTAACCTGAAAGGAAACCATGATAGTGAAGACCTCTCCGCTGAAAACCATGACAGCCAACAGCTTCAAAGTTCTGGCGCCACCTTTTCCAGGCAACCTTCGAGGTGACCTGGTCTACGTGACCAGTCGACCCACGAGTCGACTAAATGGCAGCAGGCGCATCTGACCCATCATTATCCCTCTGCCAACAGGAAAGACCAGTCTTTAGGTATCGAGACAAATACGTCTTCAATTCAGTGCTGTAATTCCACCTCGGTGACCTTGTCACAACCCACGTCGCTCGAATGGCCTTTCGACATCGTGGGGGGAGCGACGTACGATGCATCGAACGCGGGACATTTCAAACGAAGGTATCTCGCGTGCATCTCAACAACTTTCGGGATGCAGAGAATGCGCGATTCCTTCAGAGCCATTGTCTTTCGTGAGTCGAATGCGTCGAACGGCGTCTAGATCCACTTACTAATTCCATCCTAGTACTGGACGACTGTCCGTAAGATTTAGAACGATTTTCTATTTTCTAGATGCTAAATCGTGGGAAGCGCTGTTTCGTTTAGAGAAGAAATCAAACCCGTAAGCCAATTTAGAATCTAGGAAAAGCGACACAAAGTCCCTTCCAGGATAGCCCCTGTCCTTTGCGCATTGAGCGTGATCCAGGAAATCACCGAGATTAACCTCAAGAAAACTGGTCCATCTAGCAGCGGAAAACCAATCCAAGCATCTGTAACATAAAAGAAGGACAAGAGGCAACGAGGAGAGCTCTTTAGACACCACAGATGCTGGGGTGGGCGGGAGGACGATGCGTGGGATGGGACTTTCTCGTAAGCGTTTTGCCCCGATTTGGAAAGGGTGACGTTTAGAGTCGTTTAGAACGCAAGTTTGAGTCTGGAGAGGGGGGGGGGTACCCCTCTTCCAGACTCAGAATCTAGGATGGGGTCGTGTTTGACAGTTCTTGACAGCGGTCGCTTTACCCATCCCAAAATGGACGCCATCACGTCCGGCATGTCTGCCGGTTAGGTTTAGAAATTAGAAAAGGCGTTCTAAATCTTACGGACAGTCGTCCACTTGCCGATACCAGAAATCAAAGAATGCAAACTCAAGTTTTATCCAAGACTAAAAGGCCCGAGAGGAACCTGCAATTTCCAAGGCCAAGGTCTGCGCATACCGTGGAGTCGTCGAGGATGGCTTCATGGACGTTAATAGAAGTGCGACCTTGGTTTTCAGCCTTTCTGTACCAGATCACTGAACATTGACATCCCATCCCAGACAACGTCAGATACCTTTGCGCGATTACTCTGAATCTGCCGCACCTGATGCCAAAACAGATGCCGGTCAAGAGACAGCCGAGGAAGTACTACAACTATCTCAACTTCACGATGTACATCTTCTTTGTAGGCACAGAAATGAAAGGCTAGTGGGGTGAATGGAAAGCGTGAGTGTTGCATCCTTTTCTCCTTGCGTGTGGTTGACAGGTTGCCTGTAGGGTTCTGAGAAGAGGTTTGAGGCACAGAGCGTCTGCATGAAGTGGTGACCTCGAAACACGGTTTTTCTCTGGTCAGGGAAGCTAGTGTAACACGGATCGGTTCTTTCAACTGCAGGCGAATGAAAGCCCCTGATTGTTGGATCAATAGGCGCCTATCTCAATAGATTGAGTGCTTCCAGCTGGCGGTAAGGAGGCAATCCTTCCACTCTCATGACGTAGGCCAGCCCCTGGTGGTAATATACAATCAGGAGAATAGAGTGTTTAACAGTCTAGGCCTCGACGAAAAGGTAAATCCCCTTCCTTTCAGCATGTCTCGCTACGGTGAAGCTCATAAACATGAAACCCTTCGCGGCGCTGGTGATGCACGTCCGACCGCACTTCAGATCATCGAAGACGAAGGCTTGATTGGCAAGCTTTCCGACAAGGTCTTCCTCGTGACTGGCGTATCGTCTGGTATCGGCATTGAGACCCTTCGGGCTCTACACGCTACCGGCGCTCACGTCTATGGCACGGCAAGATCGACCTGATCGAGCTCGAGCTCGACAGCTTTGAGAGCATCAGGGAGGGCGCCCAAGATTTCCTCTCCAAGTCTGGCGGCAAGCTCAATGTCATCGTTACCAATGCCGGGGTTATGCATACCCCCTACGGCAAGACCAAGGACGGCTTCGAAACCCAGTTCGGCACCAACCACCTTGGTCATTTTCTCCTCTTCCAACTCCTCAAGGACGCCCTTCTTGCATCAGCGACGCCAGAGTTCTCCAGCCGATATGTGAGCGTTACCAGTCTGGGCCACAGTTTCGGAAGCGTCAAGTTCGACGACTACAATTTTGACAAAACCGAATATGAGGGTTGGGTCGGCTATGGTCAATCCAAGACGGCCAATATCTGGATGGCCAACGCCATCGAGCGACACTACGGTTCTCAGCACCTTCATGCCACCTCCGTTCACCCTGGTGGTATCATGGAAGGTTCCGGTCTCGGCAAATACCTTCCTATAGAAAAGGTAGGAATGTTTCTCACCCCCGAGGCCCTGAGGACGTACAAGTCAGCTGCGCAGGGAGCTGCGACACAGGTGTGGGCGGCGGTTGGTAAAGAGTGGGCCAACAAAGGTGGGAAGTATCTATCAAGTTGCACGGAGCAGATTAGTTGGGAGGAGAAGGCGAAAGAAGAGGGGATGTTTTATATGGCGAATGATGGATATCACCCATGGGCCTATGATGAAGCGGGTGAGGAGAGGCTTTGGAAAGAGAGCTTTGGGATGGTAGGCCTCGAAGAAAAGGCCTAGATAGAATTGATCGAGATGCCTGGCGTAGTGCAGCGCGTGAAGTTCTGTAGAATCTGGAAAGCGCAACAATGTATTAATAGCTCGACAATCCATGAGGCTTTGAAGTTTGGAGTTTGCATAGCTGCTGGGATTAGACTCGTTGTACCCTCGTGACATTGGTGAGCCTTCGTGTCCCTTGGGACAGTCAACCGAGTCGGCTTGATCACGTCAGAAGGACGCGTCCTTCCGGCAGGGCTGTTGACGATCCCCAAGGAATAGCGATAATAGCAGCGGTACGCCAGCGGGTCTACAATGTGTGTCATCGCTGGAAACGACGGCGAGACTATCACTGAAAGTCATAACAGGTACTTAAACTTGAGTCACCGTCCAGGATGTCAACCGCACCAAGTCGATCCCTGACACCCAGTTTCTCTATCCTCCCCAATGTCTCGCTACGCAGAGGCTCATAAAATTGCCAACCTTCGCAGTGCTGGCGATGCGCGACCTACCGCGCTGCAAATCGTCGAGGACGAAGGCCTGATCGGCAAGTTGTCGGACAAGGTCTTCCTCATCACTGGCGTTTCGTCTGGTATCGGAATCGAGACTCTTCATGCATTGCACACTACCAGTGCTCACGCATACGGCACAGTTCGCAATGTTGCGAAGGGCCAGAAGGTTGTCGACGAGATCTTGGCCGAAAAGAGAGAGAGAGGCGGCAAGATCAACTTGATCGAGCTCGAGTTGGATAGCTTCAAGAGCATCCGAAAGGGCGCCCAAGACTTCCTGTCCAAATCTGGGGGGAAACTCAATGTTCTGGTCGGTAACGCCGGTGTTATGTATACCCCCTACGGCAAGACGAAGGATGGGTTCGAAACCCAATTCGGCACCAACCACCTTGGTCACTTTCTCCTGTTCCAACTTCTTAGAGACGCCCTGCTTTCATCTGCGACACCAGAGTTCCCTAGCCGCTACGTGAGCGTCACTAGTCGAGCGCACCGCTCTGGAACCGTCAACTTTGATGACTACAACTTCGACAGAGCAAAATACGACGGCTGGGTCGCGTACGGCCAAGCGAAAACGGCAAATATCTGGGTAGCGAATTCAATCGAGCGTCACTATGGCTCTCAAAATCTTCACGCCACCTCTGTTCATCCTGGTGGGATACTGGAGGGCTCAAGTCTATCTCAGCATATGTCGGACAAACAGAAGGAAATGTTCAAGTCGGATCCAGACGCGATGAGGACGTTCAAGTCTTCTGCGCAAGGTGCTGCCACACAGGTCTGGGCGGCAGTGGGTAAAGAGTGGGCCAACAAGGGCGGGAGATATCTCACGAACTGTATGGAGCAGGTTAGTTGGGAGGAGAGGGAGAGGGAGGAAGGCATGTTTATGATGGCAAATGACGGATATAAGCCTTGGGCTTATACACTCCGGGGGGAATAGAATTTTAAGCAGCTGAAAATGTGCATGAAAATCTTATCCAAAATCTATCTTTTCACGATGCGAAAATGTTACCTTTTGAGTCCCTAAACAGGTAACATTTCGAGACATTCTGAAAATGTTACCTTTTCAGGACCTGAAAAGGGCTAAAAATGAGATTTTGAGCACCTGAAAAGGTAACATTTTCAGAATTTGGCCCTTTTCAGGTCCTCAAAATGTAACATTTCAGGATTTCTCAAAATGTTACCTTTTTAGGCGCTCAAAAGGTAACACTTTCAGCTCGTGAAAAGGTAACATTTTGGTTAAGATTTTCACGCGCATTTTCAGCTGCTCAAAATGCTATTTCCCCCGGAGTGATAACGAAGCAGCATCAGTAAACCTGCAAATCACTTTTGCGGACTTTTAAAAGCTGATACGAGCTGAGCCAAGCTGGGCCAAGCTGGGTCAAGCGGCAAAGCGGCAGGCGTGGAAAGCTGGAGTTTTTGGATCAAAAAGCGGGATTTAATAGAAGGTTCATAATTAATTCAGGCGTTGACTTTGGGCTCTTTACTGAGCGTACTATTGATGTGATAGGTAGAGAAGGCTTTGCACCACTTTCAGAACCATTTACTCAGAAGGAGACCTTCCAGAGGCCATTTTCTTCGTCGGCCTCTTGGCTTACGAAAGCGGAAAAGCGGAAAGCGATTTGCTAATTTGCTGATGAGGCGAGGAGAGGCTTTGGGAAGAGAGTCTTGGAATGGTGGGATTGGAAGAGAAAGTGTAGGCGCTCAACGCCACATGCGATATCCGCCGGCGTATTATACCATGTAGGATATACGGTCTCTTGAATGCGTGCGGTGTGACATTAGTTTGATAATTGAAAGAGAATGCTCGATTTGGAAATCCAGCTTCTGACTCGGACTATGACCGACGGTCATTCGTCCAGAGGAGAAATAATATCTATCACAAACACAGAGCCATCTTGTGGCAGTGGGGCCTTGGCCTGTGCGGATCCTTTTGCATTGGCAGAGTGATATGTTCCGGAAACGACAGATTCGCAAACTTGAGCTTGAATGGGGGCTTCGATTAGTCAACCGAGTCGGTTTGATGCCGTCAACACCACGCGTCCTCCCGGTACCAGCTGAGCATTTTTGATCTCATTGTTTGTCCAGCGCTTGTCCAGCGCTCAGCAAACTCGACTCAGGGTCCAGTGTGTCCCGTAATTTCTACACGGGTGTCTCTGCGATCGATGCCATGCATACGCGTAATGTCTGCGTAGTCCGGCATCCGGAAATCCCTTCGAAGCACAGTAGGTCAATGCCTCACCGAGTCCCAGAATGGCTAGCGACGCCATGCCGGCGCTCATACATCGCGCGTCATCACGTTGGACAGCGGCGACGCCACTAGCTGTGGGCAGCCCATGTGATGCTGCTACAGAGCCCGTTAGGCTATTTGAACCTGCAGGCACGAAACCAAGGGCTGCCTCACACACTTGCTACCCACCCATCTTCGCTCCAATACCCACCTAGTAATTCCTCCCCAATGTCTCGCTACGCTGAGGTGCATAAGCTAGCCAATCTTCGCGGTGCTGGCGACGCTCGTCCAACTGCACTGCAGATCATTGAAGACGAAGGCCTGATCGGGAAGGTTGCGGACAAGGTCTTCCTGGTCACTGGAGTCTCGTCTGGCCTGGGTGTCGAAACCCTCCGAGCACTGCACGCGGCGGGCGCTCACGTCTATGGTACTGTGCGCAACATCACCAAAGGCCAGAAGGTTGTGGATGACATCTTGGCGGAGAAGAGGGAGGGAGGTGGCAAGATTGACCTGATCGAGCTCGAACTCGATAGTTTCGAGAGCATCCGGAAGGGCGCCAATGACTTCCTGTCCAAGTCTGGCGGACAGCTCAACGTCATCGTCGCCAATGCTGGTGTTATGCACACTCCCTATGGCAAGACCAAGGACGGATTCGAAACCCAATTCGGGACTTGCCATCTCGGCCACTTCCTCCTCTTCCAACTCCTCAAGGACGCTCTCCTTGCATCTGCGACACCTGAATTCTCCAGCCGCTACGTTAGTGTCACAAGCATAGGACACCTCTTTGGGCCTGTCAAGTTTGACGATTACAATTTCGAGAAAACCGAGTACGACGGTTGGGCCGCGTACGGCCAAGCCAAGACCGCCAACATTTGGATGGCAAATTCCATCGAACGCCACTATGGTTCCCAACATCTTCACGCGACTTCTGTTCACCCCGGTGGAATCCTTGAAGGCTCAACCTTGGGCCAATATCTATCAGACGACCAGAAGAAGATGTTCGAGGATCCAGAGGCGCTGAGGTCGTTCAAGTCTCAAGCGCAGGGTGCTGCTACTCAAGTGTGGGCTGCAGTGGGGAAGGAGTGGGCGAACAAGGGAGGCAAGTATTTGACGAACTGCATGGAGCAGATCAGTTATGACGAAAAGGCAAAGGAGGAAGGAATGTTCTTCATGGCGAATGACGGGTACAAGCCGTGGGCTTACGATGAGGAGAGCGAGGAGCGGCTTTGGAGGGAGAGCTTTGGTATGGTTGGGCTTGAACAAAAGGCATAAGGACTGTTAAACTGTACTGGAAACCCTTCGTCACCATGAATTGTAACTCCCGGACTTGAGAGTAAAGATAAATTCTACAGGGAATGTCAATTTATTCATCTAGTGAGCTCAACCTGTGGATATGAAGCTCTTTATCTCTCCAGTCATCCTCTAGAAACTGGTCTTTGAGTGCGTTCAACGTCGACGCTGGTCAAGCACCCACTAAAGCCCCTATTGACTAGCCGGGTCGCGCTGATCGCGTCAACAGCCAATAATTTGAATAAACGGCGCGTCGTCAGGTGAGAACATTTTGATCTCAATCCACGACGTGGGCCACGACGACGAGCACATCTACGACAGCGACCAAGCACTATCTCGACGACGAGCATGGCGTTCTCCTCAGTCTTCACAAGCCCAGGACCTAGCTTGCCACTGTCAACCCCAACCTCAACACCGTCGAGCTCATCCACGTCGGTGTACTTCACCCCGACTCAGACACCGAGCAAGGGGGGATTCACGACAAACCCTCTGGCTGGTAATGGCTTGATCTGGGGGAACCAGAACTCTGCAGGCCAGGCGTCGAGTTTACAGCAGTCTTCGCCTGGACTGGCGGCGCCCTTTAGGGACGCGTCCAACCATCTGAGCAGTCCCAACCCAGCAACCCCACCTCCCATGTCGTCCGCCCGTCAACGCACGCGTGCAAAGGGCGTCAGATATGCACGCTACCAGCCTGCGCTTTCCAGTCCTCTTACGAGACAGCCAAGCGACTTTGCAGACGTCGAAGGCCACGATATCATGGAGGATGACGATGATGACGAGGAGGATTTCATGGGTGGACACGAACCTTCGTCGCCTCTTGGGAGGATGACTCCGACGTTCACAATTGGTTCTTCGTCTTCGAGGCGCGACGAGGACTCACCGATTGTTCAACGAAGGAGGGCCCAGTACAAAGCAACGGGACCGTCTGGGCTCGGAGGAGGGAGGAGTTTGAGTGGTGGTGCTCCAAGACGCAGCAGCCTAAACGCGTCTAGTTCTTCTGGGACCGTCACGCCCTCTGGGTCGACACCCCTGTTTGGAGGCTTCTCGTCAGGAGGAGGGGAAGACCCTCACAGGACGTTGCTCAGGGAGAGGTTCAAGCAACGATGCTTTGAACGCGCTGCGAAAGCTCGGGACAGGGCTGTCAAAGCCAAGCGGAAGAGTGAAGGATTCTCGTTCGACGAAGCGATGGATGGCACGTCTAGAGGGAGATCAGCCCTCGGGAAAGCGGATTTCAAAGGCAAGGGACGTGCGTCGAGAGACGGGGACTCAGGAATGGACGAGGATGCAGATGATTCAGAGGAAGACGATTCTTCCATAATGGACGACGAGGTTTGTTTATTCCATTCTCCCCAGCGTTCGAGATGTGCTAACAGCATTCTCGAATAGCTGTTCAGAAGGATCATGGCGGATGTGAATAGGAGAACTCTGCACTCGTACCGTGTCTCATTCCAGCAAGAGGTCGGAAGTTCTTTCGATCCTGACATGGAGGACGTCTCTAGATGGGAAGAGGACTTGCAAGGTACGCGTCTTTACATCTCTGGCCTTCCTTAACGCTAACCGAAACTTTTGCAGTTCCCTCTGTTGTGCAGCCCGACTCGCCGTTGAAATCGCAAGCTCATCCGCTGTCTCTGTCCGCCTCGACTATCATGCAAGCCTCGCACTCAGATGACGCACCTGGCGACTTTGACCCGGCAGAACTTGAAGACGAAGAGCTCGATGCGTATGCTGAAGAGTATGCGAGGCTTATGGAGGAGCACATGCATGGGGGACATCAGCAGCAGGCCCACGAGCAGCCCGCTCAAGACACCCTCGCAGGTCTCGACGAGATACCGGAGGAAGAATTGTTTGGTGCATGGAATTGGGAAAGTGAAGATGTTCAGATGGATATGTGAAACGAGAAATGTTGAAGGGATGGATTGACATGCTTAACTTAGACGAGATATAATGTGGAGACTCTGGCAGATAAAGTGAAATGGAAACAGTTGCAACAAACCTCTTCTACATCTGGATGCGACGGCCCTCTCCAAGCATATGAAGATGTTTAAACGTTTTTGCATTGGCAAAAATACAGGAAGGATAAGAAGGTCGAAAGGTGTCTAGAGTGTACGAAAGCCCATAGGAAACGCGAAAGTCCCAGATGAAGGAAAGGTGAGATGAATGGCGAATGAGTGTTGGCCCGACTGAGAAAGTCGAAGGGGAGGCGAGTGGTATGATGCAACGGCTGTAAGTATGAATGCAGGTAAGACGCCGAGAAGGTGTGCGAATAGATAGGGAAAATGCTACAAGGACGGGGCGAAATGCGAAGATAGATAGATATGGATACAGTGATGGTCAAAATGAGCGACGAAACGAATGTCTAAGGGACCTCAGGAGCCGAATGGTGTTGCAAGGTTCTCCTCCGACGAAGAAATGAGCAGAATGGCAAAGGCTGGCAGAGGGAGAATGCGGCTGTGAAACCCTGGAGCAAGGGAGAGGCAAGTTTACTTGCAGAACATGCGGTTGCATTGAGGCTCAGGCTAGTCATTCGGTCAGGTTAGAGCGCGGCCTATCTGGAGACGAGGGGAAGGCGACTCACTGCCGGTTCACGAGCAACAATGGCCAGTGCTGGCTCGGCAGCGATAGGCACTGGCGACGCGGAGACCAATGCAGAAGCTTTGGGATTTATTAGCGTTTTCCAGAGGACGGTGAGAGCCAAAGGACATACCAGAGGCAACGAGCACGGTGGCGAAAAGTGTGAAGTTCATCTTTGTAGTATGGAGCGTGTTTTGGAGGGTAGTGCTGGAAGCTCTGGTCTGCAGGAGAGGTGGAGGGAATTGGTTATCCTCCAACTCGCTTCGAGGCTGTATTTATGGACCCAACGAGCCCAGGCTATCTGGACGCTTGGACAAAGCCATGTCCAAAACCGGACCCGTTTATTACGCGAGGCCATAATTCGAAAGCTAGAATCCTTGCTTAAGTAGGGCCCTCTAGATTCCATCATCCTGTCAGAAGCCAGGGGGTCCAGGAAAGCCTCCACGGATTGCCGCCCACGCAGAGATTTGATTCAGTTTTGGATCTTGATTTTCTCATCGCTACACCACCAAGTGTACACATTACCCAGCGTATCTCGACCCCAGCGTTATCAACAACACTTTGCTCGGCGGCGTTGGCAAGTGTCAAGGTCCGATTCGCTCGACATCTTCGGCGGAGATCACGGACTTGGACAGAAAAGGCCAGCCGACATCCTAAAAAAGACCTTGACAAACGCTTGTCCGGAAAGGGAAAGGGAAAACGGTTTGCCAGAGGGGGAAAGGGTAAAAACGGTTTGCCGGAGGGGGACGGTGGGCGAGGCTGGAAGAAGGTGTTGGTGTGTGTGTCGGTGATTGCGACGCTTGACAGATCGTTAGCCTACATCATAGCTTCTTGCCCCTAGAATGCCTTGCATCCCTAACGACGGGATATACCGTTCTGGGACTGCGAAGGGGAGCTCAACTTACGGGATCCTGTGGGGGCACATAGTCCGCAGACAACCTTCAGGGTTTGTACAGCTGCTGAGTTGCGCTGTCGCCCATCCCAAGCTCACGGCTGCAACGCATTAAAGGCCAGTTCAACATAATAGATTCCTGCTTAATAATTGTAACGCGAGAGGTCAGGAGCAAGCGCTATGAATATGGTTGAGACTCGGATAGATAAGAGCCATGCTACCACTGGCAAAGCGTATTAACACCCAGAGACACTTTAATCGCCGGTTAATGGAGCGTAGTAACATTCAACCCATTGCCGAGGGCCAATTCGACCAACCCTGGAAAGGTTGACACGAGCAGCAACGGAGAAATTGCTCTGAGGATATTCCTGGCATCTTGGAACTCTCCCTAAGGGGAAAGAAAGATGAAGTATATTCGAATGTGTCTAGAGAGCGTGGTCTAAAAGTAAGCCCAGAAAGTATTACAGTCCCAAATAGAATAGAGCGATGAGGTGAATGGCGAATGAGTGTTGGTACGACGAAGGGAGTCGAGGTAGGTGTCGGTAGTATGATGCAAAGGCCACATGCCAGCGGAAAATCGAAACGAGTTTGCAGATAAATAAGAAAGCGAAGAGATCGTGGCCGAAAACGAAGGTCGAAAACGAAGGAGGAAGATAGAAGACGAATGTACAAAGTCAAGTGCAGGGAAGGGAGCCGCTTCTTGAGGTTCAAAAAGAGAAAAATTGCCAGGCTAGGCACCGAGGCTTGACATATTTATGTGCAGAACATGGGTCTGCATTGAGGTTCGGGCTGACCAACGACTGTCAGAACTAATCCGGTACGGCCCAAGTAAAAGAATTTCAACTCACTGCTGGCTCACGAGCAGCGTGGGCGAGTGCTGGAAGCGGGACTGGGGCTGCGGAGACAAATGCAGAAGCTACACGTATTGGTAAGTTTCGCCGACCAAATACCGTAGGTTTATATGCGGCACATACCAGAGGCAACGATAACGGCGAAGAAAAGTGTAAAGTTCATCTTTCTAGGACCGGTGTGGCTTGGAAGTAGCTTCAAGGTGGTCTGTTGAGTCTTTGAAAGCTGGAGGGGGAGGATGGCTTTCCAAAATTTGAAGTCTCTTCGTCCTTATATACAGAGCGAACCCAGTCCATATCGTCCCTTGGACAAGCTATGTTCAAAATTGGGACCATTAATTACGCTAAGCGACTTCGAAGGTTGAAAAGAATTGTGTAAGTAGGACCCTCAAGATTCCATCATCCTGTCAGGAACCAGGGGTTCAAGGGACATGGCTAGCCGCCGAGGGATCGATTCAATTCAATTTTTAACTCTCGATCTTCTCATTGCCCCACCCCAAGCGCACACCGCTTAGCATGCAAACGGCGGCTTGCTTGTGAGTGATGGAAGTAAAACGTCCGATTCGTTCGAAGCCTTGAGCGGAGATCACGGAGGGGGACAGGAAAGGCCAGGCAACAGCCAAAAAAGGAGGTTCCACAAACGCCTGTCCAGAACGGGAAAGGGCCACGGTCTGCCACCGGAGGGGAATGTGGAGACAGTTAGGAGAACCCATTGAGAAGGATCTCGCCTCTCTCGCGATAGCTGATGGATGGATTACACAGTCTACACATTGGCTTCATTGAATGCGTAACGACGGGATATACTGGGACTTCAAAGGGGAGCTTAGTTTGTGGCATCTTGCGAATTATGGGGTTCAATCTGACGATTCAACTTCTCGAAAATCTTGACAGAGGTCATTCTGCCCATACCCTGGAGCATGTCACCACAAGACATGCCTGAACGCGGAGCAGCTCAGTGGGCAAGCACAACCGCCAGCCTGAGCCGCTCGAGCTCCTCCGTTTCTAAGCATCATGTTAGAGGCAATATATTACATAGAGGAAGCCACAATGCCTCACCTTTCTTCCTCTCCCATCGAGCATTAGATAATGATCAAAATTCTATTACAGTCGACACCGTCTTAAGTGATGCGTGGGAAAGTCATAACCTCTGAAAAGGCATAGGTTTGGGCGTCCACCAACTTGGTTCCCTGCCAAAATGATGCAAAAAGTCATAAACCCCTGAAAAGGCATAAGTCATAGCATCTGGTGGGGTCCGAAAGTCATAATTAACCCCAAACATTTCACGATTTTGATGCTTCTTGACGATTTTCTGTGAGTAGGGATCCTTTCGAGGTATAAAGAGGGGCCCAAAAATCCGGGAGCACCCCGTAAACACAGCAAGTGCCATCGAAACTCGCATGTCCTGTGCGAAAAGTCCTTAGCCGCCCTAACTCCCAATTTGGTAAGCGCCGGTGCGAGCCATAGGCATGATGCCTCAAAGGTCTACCCTGAGGTATTCTGCACGCAGAGGTGCAGTTATTCAACCTTTAATCGTATTCCTGACCTCGTCTCTTGCGTATACGCACTTTAGTACACGTTCCTTCCGCTTTCTTATACCAATTTGTGTGATGGGAACCAATAGCTAAATTGGGTAGTCCTGTGGAAAGGCATAACCTGCGAAAAGTCATAGAAATGGGGGTCCACCGAGGGGTATGACTTAAGACGGTGTCGACTGTAATGATAGAGATTGTGTTGCCACCAGAGTGAGCATCAGACTGGACCCGGAAACGATGATTGATTGACAAACCGCAGACGAAGGTAACCAGCGTAGGAATCTGACCTTTCCCGCACAGTCATGGACGAGAGACATACGGAGGTGAAGCCTTTCTTAACAGCTTTGTACGCTGGGTCTTTACTGCTTATGGCGGGAATCAGTAAGTCACACGAGCCACTTGCGGGGTCCAATCCTGCTCATACGCAGATATCCCAGGTTTCGAACTTTTCATCTGCATTCATGTCATTCGGCACTTTTCCCGGCTCACGAAGGCCAAGAGAAAAGACTACAGGCTCTATATTGGCACCATGATCATCATATTTGGATCCTCGAGTGTCGGTTTTGTGGTTGACTGTCTCAGCAAAGTCGACACTTTCAACACCAACGCCCTAGCTCCCTGTTGTGAAAAGGCGGCATTGGGCTCCAAGCCACCGGCTTGGTGGGCGGTTGTCGGTGTTGTTTCGCTTGGGATCATCCATCTGTCCGGAGACGCTCTTCTGGTTAGCCCCTGTCGTCCCATGTCCGCTGGATTGAACCCGAAAACTCTTCCCTTCTAGGCTTGGAGATGTTACATTATCTGGGCGCACAACAGGAGAGTTGGATTACTTCCAACTATACCTTACCTTGCATCCCTCGGTGAGGACTAACCATTTCTATTCAAAATTTACGACTTCCATCTGACCGGCATGCTGTGGAAGGCGTTGGGCTTGCCTACTTGGTTAAAGTGAAGCAAACGGCGGTGACCGAGACACCTTGGTCCAATGAACTGTATATCAAGTATCGAGTTGCCTTTTTCTTCTTATCCGTTGGTGTCAACGTTATAGCGACTACCCTCATCTATGTTCGCCTAACACTGATGGCCAGTAAGATGCGAAGACTCTTTGAAAGCGGTTGCACTTCGCAGAATATCGTTCCATATATCAGGATATCAACCATTCTCATCGAGTCTGCCTTGCCCTTTACACTATTCGGTATAGTGTGCGCTATACTCTCCCAAATCCTCGCGTCAAAGCCACAAGATCTAGGTGCTTTGAGCGCATACCAAATTGTCCTTCCGCTGTGGATTATCTCCTGCGTGTGTACCCTTGACGGTCGTTCTGACTGCCGTTTAATCCTCGCTGACGACTGATATTCCAGGGCCTCGCTCCCATGCTCATCATCTTTCGAGTTGTCGCGCGAAACTCCTGGGTCTCCGACCCTATTCAAACAGATACCCGCATGCCAACCATTTGCTTTGCTACCCGCAACAGAGTCGGAAGCCTTACAGTAGGCCTAGAGGAAGTGAAGGATAACGTGGAATGGGGTTCATAAGGGCTGGACTCACAATTGGGTTATTTCTCGCATACCATATGCATACACGATCTACCACGGTCGACAATCAAATCAAAGCTTGAGTTTCTTTCTTCTGAGCTCAAACACCTACAATGACCAGGGACGACGAGCTTTCACCTCTATTTAAAGTGAGCTTCGATGGTGATTTGGACGCTGTAGCCCTCTTCTCGATTTGTACGTTGATTACCTCCAGGCTGATGCCTCTAGGAGGACAGCATTGCACTGGGCGGTGGCCCAGCACCATGTTGGCGTGACTAGCCTAGTATGAAGCTACTTGACCATCATAACGTTGTACGCCCCTGATCCTCCACATCCCCAGCAAGCATTCATTCCCTGAAGGACAGCGGGAACACCTCATGGGCTTCCTCCTCCAGCTCGCTATCAGAGACGGCAAGCTTGCGGTAGTGAACATGTTGCCGAAGTTGGGAGCCGACGCCTATGCGAAGCATGGGCCTCACAAAGTCCTGCTGCTTCATGGTGTGTGATGGTTATCGAGAAGACCCCGCCTTCATCCAACTGCTGTTGGGAAACGGGGCGAATCCGAATCCTGATCGAAGTGTTAATTGGGAGACTCCACTTTCCGTCGCTATAGGCTCTTTTAGCGAGAAGGTGGCTTCCGTGCTTTTGAAGAACGGGGCATCTGTTCGTGGGCCCACAGGCAAGCACATGAGCCACATTGTGAAAGCATGCTTGCTTGCCCAGAAATTCACCGTCTCGCAGCCTTCAGGGCAGCTTCCCCTGAATCATCCATTCCCTTCAATGCGCATGCTTCGCACTCTGCTCGAGGCCGGGGCCCGATCCGCGTCGATGACATTTGTTGCATTGGGCTGCCGGATGCGGGGATGCGGCGGAGATCTTGAAGGAGTTGGTGGCTTAGGGTGTAGATATCACTGCATACCATGATGAAGTGGAGTGGCCCGTGGTGGCCTTTCTGGAAAGCAAATCAACAAGGCATACCCCAGAGGAGCATCAGGAGATTCTGGACATCTTCTTTGCTGCGTATGGGTCAACTTCTGCCCTTCGACGTGCACTGTTATTAGATGACGGCATGTTCAGGAGACGTAGACACGACCCCGTTCTTGACTTTGGCCTGCAAGTGGATAATCCACTGGACCCTTTCACCTTCGAAGAACTGGTTGAAGCTACAGTGGAGGACCTGCAAGCTGGGCACCCAGAATTGTTACTGGAGTCTGGTCACACCAACCTCGACGAGCCCTTCGCTGAATGTCAATTTGGTCTGAGCTATTCAATCGGCGCCTGAAAGATCAAAGATCAAGGAGTCCCTGCGGGAACTGTCAAGGGATTGGTTGGGACCCTCCAGATGCTAGACACTATTGGTCATATTCGTCCCGCATGCGCAACAGAGCGTCTGTTCAGAACCATCCGGGAGATCTGGTAAGGTGCAGAGATAGAGGACCTGGTGGAAGCCCTATTTGACTTGGGCGCCTCATGCATCACCCTTGCGAGACCGTGGTCTTTGGTGGGATGAGCTGGAAGTCGCACAATGGTTTTTATGACCCTCTCATGTACGATCGGGATGTCACCTTCTCCTCTGTTCTCCGGAGACGGCAATCCCGAAATGCCGACTTGGTTCCGGCGAGAAGAATTCGATTTGTTGCGCGAGGTACATGGGAACGACGTCCACGCCATCCTCGGCTGTCTCAAATTCAATCCCCTCCTTTTCCAATCTGGCCACATTGAGAATTAGTGCCCACTCAACACTGCAGCCACAACTTCGTGGAGGACACCCAGGCAGCATTGAAGGACAGGAACGATTGCGACTCGAACGGATTCTAGGCAATGGCTCTGTGTACAGATCCCGCCACGCACCGGACCATCATACAGTGCTTGAATAAGGTATTGCCCATGCTCCGAGTCAGTCCCGGGTCCGCGATGCATGAAACTGTTGAAACCATTTCGATTTTCCAAGCTTAAGTATTATCACGGCAAAGCCAAAGCGCCTTCGACAAGCAGATGCGAGTGTCGTCGGTGGTGGCATGGGCGCCAACGGCCGAGGCGGTTCAGTCAACAAAGCTACCAAACGATCCGCCATGAACGGTCAGCTGCGATTTCGAACACTACGGGCACGGGATAATCCTGGCAGCGCCCAAATGCACCCCCAAATGTATTCCGAGATATAATAAACTGCGTTCCTTTTTGGATGCGCCAGGATCGATTCCAACTTTTAAAATTGCGGAAAGGCTTTGGCCTTTGTTACATTTTTGCCACCCGGAGCTGTCAGTATTTAGCCTGGAGGAAACACTTTGGCCATGCATTCCAAAAAGGTTGGTACGGACCTTCCGTAAATGGGTTCCAGGACATAGAAAATCGGAATCAATCCTGGCGCCGCCAAAGAGTCAATTCCCAATTGTTAAAAGGTGGCAGCGTCCAAAGTGTTTCCTCCAGGCGAAATACTGACAGCCCCGGGTGGCAAAAATGTAACAAAGGCCAAAGCCTTTCCGCAATTTTAAAAGTTGGAATCGATCCTGGCGCATCCAAAAAGGAACACAGTTTATTATATCTCGGAATACATTTGGGGGTACATTTGGGCGCTGCCAGGATTAGCCCGTGCCCGTCATGGAAGTTTTGGACCTCTGAGTCTTTGGAAACAAGGCAATTCTCTGCCAGCATGGAAGGTAGGAAGATTCCTCGATCCAGTCCCTAGTCCCTGGTGATGGCCTGACTGTGGTTTCTCAAACGGTAATGATTTTACCCAACAAGTACTGCATACTAACCCCCTAGTATCATGTACGGCCGCACACAAAAGCGGAGCGCCGAAACCGAAACATACACACAGCCGTAGCTACGCTCTTGCAGTCGATTAACGTATAAAAGGGTCACAACTATCATCCAAAATCTCCAGCTGGTCTCACCCATTCAAGTTCCATATTCTTATAGGCAAGTCTTCGAGCTCATTAAAACTTATATTGGAGACCTTCAACCGCTGTTCCACCCCGCAGACTGTACAATCAGACCAATCCATATTCACCAGTTCCAACTACTCTCAAGCTTCACCTACCATGTTTTTCACTCGTATGATCATCAGCAGCATGTTAGCCGCTTTCCTTTTTTCGACTCTTGGACTCGGCGCTCCAGTTAAAAATCTCAAAGCGTAAGATTCTCCACCTCTTTTTCGAAAATCTCTCGCTGATTTCTTCCTGCTCCCCCGCCCGCTTGGTGTAAATGAATGAAGGCCAAAAACATGTATAGCTAAATGCGCTACGGGTTTTAAGCAAGGCCCACAGCTTGCAGCTTGTGTGACGGCCTGCCGGCATTTGGGGAAATAGTGCTATGAAAATGCGGAGAAACACCCAGGAAGGAGATCACTAAAGATCAAAACTCTACACATGTGGAATAGTTGACAATTCACTTGTTACACATTGATCGAGAGTGTCTGTAATGGCAGGTTCTACACGGAATTATGCCGTCGATGGATGTTTCAAACGTCTATGGATGCTTGGTGCACTACAGTATGCTCACTGTGCTCTTTGATATTGGGTGTATCAATAAATCTGAGTGCCTAGTACTTTTCACACATGAATTGACCTGCTATTCCGGAGTGGTCAATCTGGTAGGCGCTGAGATTCAATGTCCGCCCCGGCCTTTGCCGATCGCGACCTGCGGTAGCATTGCACTTCTGATGCCTTCAACCATCATTTGGCACTCAGTACTCATTAGCCAGCCCGGCAGCTCCCTGGATGTCACACAGGTCGAGCGCTGGTCCTTTCCGTCCTGAATCACTTCTATTCGGTACGCCTAACAACTCCAAGGCGGCAAATGCCATCCAAGCCTCACCTCTTCAGCATGGCTTGAAAGGTCTTGGTTATTTAGCCTTTCCTGGAGGAAAGAAACCATCCCTGGTCGAAGAGGTTAACAAGCAAAGGCTCTTGGATGATGCTAAACGCAAAGAGCAAGAGGAAAGTGACGAATCACGTCGGAAACGCGAGATCGAGGATGCGGAGGTCTGGAAGGCCGAAGAAGGGAAAATGAAGGCTTTGCGCGAGGCGAGGCTTGCTCGGGAAGCCGAAGAAGCTAGGAAAGGAGAGGAATATTGGGTTGGGTGTGGTGGCGTGCTCCGTGACAAGAACGGGAACAGGGATCTGGAGCGGACAAAGCTAATCAGGGAGGAGCTCAGCCTTCGGGAAAAGGAGAAACGGCTGCAGGAACGATGGGATGCGTATGAGAATCGTTGGAAGGAACTCATTGCGTTGGCCAAGCATCGCAAACCCATGACTGAAGGAAGTGGTGCAGGAGACGGGGATGGCCATATCCAGGAGGACGACCAGCTTCTGAAGTTTAACGACATTCCATGGCCTGTGGAGAAGCCTGAAGGCAAAACTGTCACCTTTGACGATCTCAACCTCAAAAACATCGAACCGTTCTTATTCGGCTCACTCAGCATCAGAGGATGCACGGTGACCAAGAAGGAGCGGTTGCGGAGTTCTTTGCTTCGGTGGCATCCTGACAAACTCACCACAATCGTGGACATGGTGGACCCTGAAGCAAAGCAAGGGGTGATGGAAGGGATATACGCCGTCATTCGCCGTTTACAGAAACTCAATAACGAGTTGTGATTGTGATACATAGGCATACCGAGTGGGTTCCTTCCAGATCTATGCTCAAGATGGTGATCATTTATACATCCTTAGACTTGGAGTATTTTAGGCGCCTCGCGACCTCGGCGTGTCGTATGGTATTAAAGCAGTCCTCCAATTCGATGGCATCCTACGCGAACCGAGACCATGCGAAATACTGAACGCCTCTATACTAGTCTCCTCTTCGACGCCAGCCGGAAATATGCTGCATGGGACCCAGAAATCCCAGTCAAAGTTGGCGACTATGGCATCATCTCCGCCGGCCGGCCCACTTGGGGGTTCAGGTCCATCTTCAGCAGGAATAGACCTCGCTCGAGAGGCGTATTTGTAAAAGAGGGCAATGTCTATAAGGAAGGCATCGCAGAGAAGCTTTGCCTGCCGGCCCCCAAGAAGTTTGGAGGTGGCAGCCATGGCGATACTTGGGTAACCTCGACAAGCGCCAAAGAGATCAGCGTCGAAGCCGCTGCCGGCGGGTATGTGCCTTGATTCCTTACTTGGCTTCGATGTGCCGATCTTCACAATCGCAGCGATACGCCGGTGATGGTGTCCTGCAACATCAAAGCCGCTTTTGAATTCACCTCCAAGAAGGGCGCTGTCCTTGTCATGCACAACGACTCGATAACCACCGTTCAGCCACCGGCCAAACTACGATTCCTCTTCGACGAACCCAAGCTACACGGGAAAGTGATCGTCTCCGAGGTTCACCGGTGCTCATCCTACGCTCGGTTCGTTGCAACAGACAAGACATCGTCGATTGCCCTCGGTTTGAGCGTGTCAGCACCGAAACCTGTCAAAGGCTTGGTCACGGACATTGAAACCGGAGTCGAAGAAAAATGGGTCAGGAGCACCAGCACAGGGAATTTCAAGACGAGGACAAGGAAGGACAAGAAGAAGAAATATTACCCTTTGTTCCGACTGGTGTCTCTGGATGAGAGGGGGTTGGGTGTCGGCTTGAGAGGTGGAGAAGGTGGAGATTCGCCATTGCCAGATGCCTTACCACCCTGGATGGAAGGGGGGGAAGCCGAGGATGGGGACGAACACGAGGAAAAGGGACAACACGAGGAAGAGGACAAAGACGAGGTAGAGGGCGAACACGAGGAAGAGGGTGAACACGAGGAAGAGGGCGAACACGAGGAAGAGGGCGAACACGAGGAAGGGGACATTGTATCCAATGCGTCTGAAAGCAGTGACAGAGAGTCCGAATTGGAATCTGAACCGCCGGAGTTGAAACAGAACAAGCCCCATGTATAATGTACAATGTGTTAACCTGACAGCAACTATTTCCGAGCTATTCGACCCAGTTCATATCGCAAAACATCGTTAGGGAGTTGGTTCGAAGGCCGGGTGCGGTGACCTCGTTTCGACGCTGGACTTGTGCATCAGCTCTGAGTATCATGCAGCGAGGGGCGGACTCACTGTCACTGGGAAAATCGATATAAGAATCGGGGATAGCGG